>JALIZH010011627.1:0-59156 GCA_030522465.1 Rhipicephalus appendiculatus | reverse complement strand
GCCCTATGCAGGCTTCATGGCACGTGAGCAATTGCGTTTACATGTGTAATAAAACGTTTTAGAGCAGTTAGGTAACAACCAGGCGCTACACAACCCAAATTGCGTAACGAGTAGGTCGTTGATTGCTCCAACTCATTACAGAAGCCTGAGGCACAATTCTTCATCGTGGTCAGCCACAGCATCAACAAAGTGCCCATAATGCCTTGCAAGTGTGTAGTGGGTACCACACTTTTCCGAAGAACGATGAGTAATGGCAGAGTAGACGCTTCCCCACTACCCAAAAATTATGATTTATATCGTAGTGCGAACAATGGAAGTGCGCTTGTTGTAGTTGCCCAAGAGTGTTTAAAAAAGGCTCTAGAGAGGCCGCTCTTCGAGCTTTCGCTGTAAATGTGCTGCTCGTTCCCCACAGGCCTGGCAGTCTTTTTTTAATGTTATGTTTTACTTTTTAACGGCTGTCTAATTCTCCCATTGAAAGTTTCCTTGAAGTTCTTTGTTTCCATGTTGCGGTTTGATTTTTCAACACAAACCAAGCGTACTTTGAGCATTATCTATCTATCTATCTATCTATCTATCTATCTATCTATCTATCTATCTATCTATCTATCATATCTATATCTATCTATCTATCTATCTATTGGGACGTTAAACCCCAACAATTATTATTATATATCTAGCTGGGTATGCCTGTGTGCTTTCGTCGCCATTTCCATAACTAGTAGGTATGTGCCAAGACGGCATGACATGGATGGATCAGGAAAATAAAACGCAGGCCGTGACATGAAAATTATGGCGCGCTTGTCATTTATATTACGGTTTACCTGGCACAGTTGGCTGCTCTCCAGGCCGTTTCATTAGGGTAATATACAAAAGTTGACACGACATACATCAGTCTATGATAAACATAAATGACAGTTCATGACATGAAATCATGTAATGAATGGTATGTACGTCGCAATGATCACGACGAGCATAATTAACAGTTCATAACATGAAATAATGTTATGATTGCTTTGTACGTCTTGATGATCATGACATCGTTTAGGTGCTTTTCTGGCCATTTCGTTAAATAATGTAAACAAAAATGTTTCTGACATCATATGAGTGCATGAGGGAAAGAGATGATAGATCGTAGCATGAAGATGCTATCATGCATGACATATACGGAATGATTTCTATGAAATGGTCTTGCTGCTGCAGTGGTCGTTTGCTTAACTAAATGTACGCGAAAGTTTGCATGACTTGGCCCGAGGGTGTAAGAGCTGTCAATGACATAATATGTTATAGTATGACAATCGTGCATTTGATGTTATGTACGTCATGATTTACGTTACAAAGCCTTATGCTACTGCGGCTGTTTAATAAACTTGATATATACAAAAAGCTGGTCTGTCATCAGTATTAGAAACATAAATGAAAGTCCATGTATGGCGTACAAAAGACTGCATGTTACATTAGCATGTCATATACCATATTCAACTTGAATGCATGATAAACATGGAATAGTATATTACAAGTCAATACAAGAATGTCCTGACTTGTCTCAAAGCCTAACAATCCAGTTTATGCAGATCAACGGTGACTGCTCCGCATTTCATGGATTCCACCTGAGCGTGGAGTTTGCGGAGCCTCTTAACGAAGGTTGAATGCTGGAATTGTTCGATGTTTCCTGCGGACACAATGTACCAGGAATGATTGCGTCTTTTTTCTATCATCCTTGTACTTGCACGCATAAAAAATGATCTTGCTGTTCTCAATGTCTAAATGTTATTTAATTTCTTTTGCAGCTGATTGAGAAATGTATCACCAAAATTTTCGCGCCCCCCATCGGTAGCCTTCAAAGGAGAAAGACCGTCACTAAGTTTTGGTGCAGATGAGGTCTTCAAAAGATGTTTTGCGAAAGAATATGGCGAAGGGGGGGGGGGACGCTTGTCTGCAAGCACCTATCATCAGTGGCGTAGCCAGGGGTGGCACGCCGGGCCCCTGCCCCCCCTCCCCCCCCTCCCCCCCTTAATAATAGGCAGGGGCGTAGGCCCCTGCCTATCATATAGCTTGAGAGTGCTTAAGTTTCAGTGGAATCTAAATGGATGAAGGACAGCGGCAGCTATATGTACGGACTACAAATTCATTGTATACCAAGCTGAAGAAAGACACAGCTAGAGCAACCATGAGATGCCCAACATGGTTACATTAAAGTCGAAACGCATACAGTTTTTGTGACGGGAAAAAAGAGTCAGAGCGCTTAGCGTTATTGAGAACAAATAAACAAGACGTGCCTTACTTGTTTTGCCGTCGTCATTCTATGAAAAAACACTCTCAAATTTATGACATTATGAGAACCTGGTTGCCTATTGTGCTCCATGAACAATAAAGGTGAGAGAGCCATGGTCATAAACAGTTGTGCTGGGTGTTTACGGCAGGGTGACTCATTGTGTATCTGACTACTACGATAGGTATTACCGAGCAACAGCACATGCATGTGGGCGTACTGGTGGATTTTTGCTTGGTAAATGAAAATCTGGAGGCGACGCTCATTGAATGAGGTGGCTGGTGGTGGCACTTGCACGTCAGTGGTTTTATGCCTTGGTCTCCTTCTTGGATTAAGTTTGTAATAAGGGGGCTTCGATATCACAGGCCACGTAGAAGCGCCGGGTTGAAGCCTACTCTGTTAGGTACGACACTCCCCACCTGTGAAATGTGACCTTAGTACGTGTTTCTTTATTGGGACATATATTGCGGCGCAAAAATTGAGATATACTTCTCTATACGCCGAGCTACAAACGGTTCTGTGTAGTTAACTTTATTTTTTATATGTCATTTTCGTTATTTAAGTTATTTCCCTTTTTATTGTTGATTATTGTAAACCATAGCTACTCTGGCAACTAGTGAGCGCCATGATCCTTATTGGCTTATATCCCAACAGTAAAATTGCTGAAATGCTGTACACGTTTAGCAGCTGTTCTTCCTGGTGTTATAACATCTCACTCCTTGACAGTCTGCACGCAATCAGCAAAGCGAGATATGATTACGTCATGGCTGAAAGAAAAAAATACAAAGCCAGCGCGGTGGCGTCTCAATGGCTTGCGCCGGCATATCGGCGTTGTGATGGATGTCAAGTCAAGCCAAGTGCCCTAGTCACATGCATGGCTGGTAGACAATTGAAATGAAGCTGAGTCACACAGCTTAGCATGAGTGAGGTGAGGTGTGCCCAACATGCTGTGTTGTGTAATTGTTGGTATGTATGTGCGTGGCTGCTGATCTGTTGGCGTGGAAGTGAGAGGAAGTGCGGATTAGCAGAGCGAAGAGTTAGGTGCAGCGAAGAAATTCACAAATCTGCAAGCGTCAAACGAAACCACTTTGTGCAGGACATTAGCCGTTGGAAATCACCTCGAGAAGTGCCCGTGTTGCAGTAGCGACAAAATATGCTGAAGATTGTGATAATGATGGCTGCTGAGATGAATTGCGTGTAATCGTTGGTTGTCAGAGTTATTTAAAGAAAAGTCACAGAGTTTCTGATGGATTTGACTAAGACGAATTGAAAGCAAAAACGAGCATATTATTTTACTTCTCAGTCGATGTATTGATTCTCCCCCATCCCCTTCTGAAAGCTTTCTGCCCCTGAAATGGTTTTTCATTGCCTCCAATCTTGGAGGCAGTTGAAAAAGCTGTCTGCACTTCACCTAGTCTTGCATTGCATCCGTGATCTGCCCACCTGTCACAAATCGATGATGGGATGCAATGACGCCTACATGTGGCATGACGCTATGCGACGCAATGATGTCGTCATGCTGGCATCACAAATTTTGCCATTTGCCGATGTGTGATATCATGTTGACGAAATATGGCGACGGGATCTCGTGATGATTGTTTTCCCTCATTCGCGTTGACACCACCCATGCGGGACGCCGACGCCGCCAACGGTAATTTTTTTTGCGTTAGATCAGGCATCTAAGAATTTCGCTTTAATAAGCTGCAGCCCGATCGAGGTGGTCAGCTATTGTTTTCTTCTTTTGGTGCGTAGCGTTAATGTATCAAGCGACACTATCAAAAAATCGTCAGATGTCACGTACCATGAGAATACCTATTACGGAAGCATGCGGAGGGAAGGTGACTATGGTGTAATTTTATTAAGCGAAATGCTACGAAATGACCCTACAGATATGTACAAACGTTTACGCACACACATATGTTCAACAGTCGCATATGGTTTATATAACCAGTTGTTTACAGTTGCGTAATGACGGCAACCGCAGCATGGATATTACCAACACCAGAAGCGGTAAGCTGATATATAGCGCTTCTGCTTGCGATTATGACAATCCCGGATAGTGTACGAAGACCAACTGTAGTGGATGCCACGTAGCTACAATTAGCGTTAACCTGACGTGACGCCTGTACCATAGGAGTACACATCTTATGTTGATAAAATTAGATAGCCAGTGCTGTAACCACAATTGACGTTTCACCAACATTACTTTTGCATAGGGTCTTTTTTCCGAAGCGGTTACGAGACCTGGCGTGGCCCTGTGGTAGAATACTAGATTGCCACGTAGAATGTTTGGGTTCGATTCCAGCTGGGGCCCTGATATTTATTATTTGCATTCGTTAGGAGAACGCTGTATATGTCAGTTTTTCTTAACGCACTCGAATTTAAACTACCAGTGTATGTTCCCGTTGGCCGTGGGCTGATATAAACTCTCAATCACTTGTGGCGCGTTCCCGCATACCACGGCCCGTGGTATACGGGTACGTGCCACACGCGTCTGGATGAGAAAGGGTTTGACGACGTAAGCGGCGAGATTTTCGCATTATATATGTCACTACCAGCAGACATATTCTTCAAACCCTCTTGCCCTTCCATACTAATTTCGGTCTACTCCAAGTTAAGGAGGCGATCACGAGAGCACTCAGACGTAGGCGGCTACATGGATAACTAATTAGAAGCGCTGAAAGTGCCAGCAGTTCGCTAAGAAATGTTTCGCATTGAAGAGAGAGACAGAAAGATAAAGGAAAGACAGGGAGTTTAACCAGAGGAGGACTCCGGTTTGCTACCCTGTACTTGGGAAGGGGAAAAGGGGGGTGTAAAAGAATGAAAGACAGGAAGAAGAGTTTGTGACAGTAGGCAAAAAAAAGAAAAAGTTGTGTCTGGAACACCGTCCGTGTACTAGGCAGCAACATTGTTCGCGCACAGTCACAGTTTGTCGTTCAGTCCGGTAGCTAGCAGAAACCGCATCAACGCCTTCAGAGCGGCTCGTGTTGCACACCGGGTAGGCCAGGGCCCCAGGATTTTGTTCTCTGTGAGGGGCCGGTTGTCCAGCTGGCCCAGTGTGGCTGAGAGGGTCGCTGTTTCGCTGCTGAAGCGGGTGCAGTCATTTAGTTCGTATGGGTAAGAGGTAGTTAATAAATGTGAAGACATGCAGTTAAATCGACACGCAGTCTGCATTATTCTAGATTAGGGAGGTGCGACAAATGTCTTGTGGTTCAACAACTGCTAAATAACGATGAAGTGACCATAAGGGCAGTTAATGGAATTACAATATTTGAGAATGACCCAGTGCAATTCCAGGAGACGAAGAAGAACACCCCACAGAGAAAATTTTCGGATGTCATATGCTGTATTAAGACTGACAAGGACTGACTCCCCAATTTTGTGCCGACAAAGCAAAAGCGATATCCACTGAGGATATCAGAACTGTGAGTGGTCAGGCGATAGGAGAAACGCGAGCAGCATAACACACTCAACAATCCGACGCGGTGGATGATTGCGTGCACTCAGTAGGAACGCCTTAGGACGTTGATAATGCGCAAGACTGCACTCTTAGAAAAAACCGAAAATTCACGCATATCCACGAAATAAATGCTGACGATGGGGCCAAGCACCATGTATCGTACTCACGACGATGCCGCTAAGCCGCTGCATGGAGCGCCTTACGTGCGCTCTCGTCGATGGCGGTGACACCAACTGCGCGGAGCGCGCGCCTAAATCAGCGACCCCTGGGGCGGCGTTGTGTTATCACGGAGTTGATCGATGCGGTTGGTTTTCGCGAGGCGCCGCACAGATGGCACACCTGCGCTTCGAATGTGCACTACGGCGCGGACGGATTTAAGACGAACGGACTTGATGAGGTCTTAAGGTGCTTCGCCCCTAAAAAAGTATTTTGACTCTTTTTTTGTGGGTCTTGACTTGCCGCGTATATGACTTTCTTTAAAAAGAGACGTGAACTCTCTTTGGGGATCATGGTGCTTTGTTTGGAGAGTAGTAAGACTCAAAGGAGGGTTGGCGTGCCTCTATAAATATAGATTAAACGGGGCGGTAAGTAAAGACTCTGCGAAAACATCAACACATACTATTTTTATTTCTTGAACTGGGGTCTGATTATTCACCTGCGCGCAAAGTAAACTACATTTAAAGTCTGATCGACTGATCTGTTTTTTTAGATGGAGACAATACATGGTACTGCAATTTCGGCGGTGCATCCTGAGCATCACCGAGCCGGCCCATCTCCGTCGCTCCGAGGCGCACGCGATAAGATCCCCCCGCCTGTTAGCACGACCATCGAATGCTCAAGCAGACAGGAAACGCCCCGCCCGTTTTCAATGAGCATAAAAATACGCGGGGGAGGGGGTAACAGCTCTGTTTTATCGGTACCAGGTAACAGCAGAGGGTAACAGCAGAAAGGGGTAACAGCTCTGTCTTATCGGTACTTACCAACGGATTACAAACCTGGAGGTTTACAAAGAGAATTCAATACAAACTGAGGACGACGCAGCGAGCAGTGAAAAAGAAAATGATAGATGTTACATTAAAGGACAAGAAGAGAGCAGAATAGGTCAAGGAACAAACAGCTGTTATGGACATCTTAATCGAAATCAAGAAGAAATGGACATGGGCAGGGCAAATAGCGCGAAGGCAAGATAAACGCTTGTAATTAGCAGCAACTGAATGGATTCCAAGAAAAGGGCAACGCGCGAGGGGGAGACAAAGTTAGGTGGGCAGATGAGAATAGAAGTTCGCGGGTATAATGTGGCCGCACGCATCCACAGGAACGGGTTCGAGTTGATTGGCGGAACATGGGAGAGGCCTTCGTCCTCAGTGGGCGTAGTCAGCATGGTGATGATGAAATACAAGTGTATGATACGCTGGTCTCTGTCTTTGCAAATTTGGAAACATGAGGCGGTCAATGAACCGTTCACTCCCTTCTACGTTGGCCTTCGGCTACGCAGGCTGAGACAGCTCTCCTCTGAAGGAAGAGAAGAGAGTGGAGATCAGGTTGTATTGACAGTTTTATTTTTTTCTCTGTCTTACATGGAGGAAAACAAGTCAGAAACCACCCATGGCAAGTCTAACGTCGTGAAAGGAACAGCGTAACCTGCGACGCTTGCACTTGAGTAGCCTTGTGCGCGTCTTTGTAGTATGGCGGGTCTGGCCGATTATCGCCACTGCAAGGCCGAAACAGCATGCGGATCGTCACTCGCATTACATAGCTGTTGAGACATGATGCATGTGCGTATCTCCAATAATCAGTCTTCATGATTTGGGAAACATGTTTGACTTGGTGCTGGGGTCGTATCACTCTAAGCATACAGAGAATGGGTGCACCATTGTTCATTCAATGTCATTGTAAAAACTTCCCCATCTCCCGCTAAAGGGAACCATGGGTGGATGCGAAGCAGCGGGGAGATAATCAGCTTGAGCGGGAGGAACATCGCCGCTCTCATTTCACGGCAGCGGTCCGGGCGCTCATCGCGGCGCTGCACAGGAGAGAGAATGAGGCGCGTGCGCTCCGTCATTTTCATACCGCGGAACTACCGTGGCGCCCCCCAGCGGAGTATGCAGCTATCACACCACCTGTCGTGCGCGCCGCTCCGTAGAGGATTCCTAGAGGACAGGGCGGGGGGGGGACCGTAGGAGAGGAGAGAGAGGGGGGAGGGGACGTGCTCCGTAGAGTAGAGGATTCCTAGAGGAGACAGGGGGGAGGGGACGCACATGCGCTGTGGGGGGTGTGGGACGCCGGAGCCACTCCGTAGAGTAGAGGTTTCCTAGAGGAGAGAGGGAGAAAGGACGCGCATGCGCTGTGGGGATGTAGGACGCGGGCGCCGCTTCGTAGAGTAGATGATTCCTAGAGTAGAGAATGGGGGGTGAGCGTAGGAGAGGATAGGGGAGGAGACGCGCATGCGCTGTAGGGGGTGTGGGACGCGGGGGGCCGCACCGTAGAGTAGAGGATTCCTAGAGGAGAGAAAGGAGGAGGGGACGCGCATGCGCTGTGGTCGTGTGGGACGCGGGAAGGAGGGGGCGGGCTAAGCCCCCTCCAAACACATGCAAGCAAGATCAAGGAATGGGGTCAACCTGGGCGACAGACGCCACCTGCCTAGCCATTGCTAAAGGCCGTCTCACATGACACAAAATGTAGCGATTTTCAGGCTGCGAATGGACCTTTCCAGAAATTCCCGCGCGCCACCTACGGAGGCCGCAAAGCGTCATGGGAAGCCGGAGCGCCGGCGGAGTGTCGTCTGCTCGCGGAAGCGCTGGCTCACCTCGTTTCCAGCGTGCGGGCGTACTAGTGCGTCGTTGCACGAACATCGCACGTGATAACCCTGCTTCAGTCTGCACTCACATTAGAGGCAAAACCCAGAGCAAGATGAATAATACCCAGCAAACAGTAAGTATCCATGACTTATTATTGACACGGGGAAATGGTCACGTACCCGCGAAAAGGCCCATTGAATTGGAAACTCTATACGGCTTTCGCGGCGAGTCCCATGTGCTTTTTTGATCGTATTTCCAAGTAGCGGAAGCTTCCCTCGCTTTTTTTATTGTCAGCATGACAATAAAACATTATTAGTACTTTTCGTTGGGCACTGTCGCTCGTGATATGTTCCGCGCGATACGCAGGACCGTGGCACTTCGCGCATGATAATCGATGTCAAAATCGCACCCTTGTAAATGGGTTCGAGCCCAACTACGCTTCAGATGCTGCGTGTTGGAACCTTTGCACTTGGGACGCTGAGAGTAGTAAAAACCAGCTACCAACACGCATAGGCGTGCGCACGAGGGGGGCAGAGGGGGGCGGCCGCCCCGCCCTAGTCACCTGAGATAGGGGGGCGCTAATTCTGCCCCATACATTGACTTAATAGGAAGGGGGGGGGGGGGGGGGGCGCTGCGATGAACCTTCGCCCCTCCCTGCCCCCCCCCAGAAGGGGAACCCTGCGCACGCCTATGCCAACACGCCCAAATGAGCGGACATCAAGTGAGTGCTGTCGGGTGGGGATGAAGATCGCGTAATCGCGACACAGTGTCGCACTGCATGAAGCGAGAATATTCTGCTCATTTGACTTCCTTGTATTTGTATTCGAACAACGTAAAACATGCTGTCTCTGTGTTGTGCCTGTTTTCTCGACCGTGAGTTGGAAATTCACTCAAAAATTTTGGACCTGATTGCGCAAAAGGTCGTGACTGCCTAGTTAACAATGTTAAGGAATATATCACAGAATGAGCGTTCGTGTGCATAATTTACACAATATTCCATTTTAATGTTTGCACTCCCTTGTTTCATTATGCTCATTTAGTGATTTGTCGTTTGGATGCAGATGCCCCTCGGCTGCCGAAAAACATACAGCTGTTCCTGTCGCTTTTGCCAAAAGGGCAATGGACAAAACAACTCAAGGTCTTGCCACAGGCGTATTGCCACGCCGCTAGGTTATGTTGAATAACAAGCAAATCCGATTCAACATAATCAAGCAGCAAACAGCGAAATAAACACTACGTAAAGTGCAATAAAAACTCGCAGGGTTTCTTATGCATTCGCCCGAGACGACTTGAAGGCGAAAGCAGTCTTCTTTTTCTGCAGTCGACGTATTGGTCCTCTGCGCACCCTTGCGAAAGTTTTCTGCACCTAACGTGGTTTTGCACTGGTTCTATGACCGGAAGCGTTTCAAACTTTCAGCACCCTACCTGGTTTTGCTAGGCCTCCGTGATCGGCCCACCGATCACGGAGGCCGAGCAAAGCGAATATGTCGAGTGATGACGTGATCATGAGAAGTCATGATGACCTCACACATTCTGATGATCTGCACTGTCACGACGACGTCATATGGTGACGCCATCACGTGGTGATTTTTGCATCACTCTCGTTGACGCCGCCGCCGCGGGACGCCAAAGCCACCGACGGTCAACTTTTATGTTTTTAGGTGAAAACTTTATAGATGCCTCATCAAACGTGAAACTTCACCGTCGGCGTCCCGCGTCGGTGGCGTCGAGTGATGCGAAAATTCATCATCACGTGATGATGACACCATATATCACGTCAAAGGTCGCCAAAAATTGTGACGCCATTAAGACATCACGTGACTTCACATGATCACGTCATCACATAACATCCTATTTTGGTCAAAGGTGGTCTTATCACGCAGGCAATGCAAAATCATGAGGTACCTCCGATCTTCGAGGCAGTGCAAAACCTCGTTAGGTGCAGCAAGCTTTCGAAGGGTGGTGTAATGGTGGCGGGCATGGGCGTCGGCAGGGGGGGGTGCAAAAGCGGCACTTGCCCCCCTCAAGTCACACCAGCACTTGCCGCCCACACAAGCTACACTAGTGCTCTCCCCCCTCCCCCAGCCGCGATGCAAGACGGGTTAGCACACAAGACAAAATCCTGCTGACACTCATGGACTGCCGCAGCAGGATTATTACATAGACTAATAAGAAAAAGAAGATGGCTTTCGCCTTCGAGTCTCAGATTTTAACAGAGCATCTAAGGCTTTCGCCTTTATAAATTCGCGTAGCTACACGGCATGCTTCATGTGTAAGGTCCAGCCCTGTAATCACAGTGAATGAGAACACAAGCATCTTAACACAGGTCAAACTTAGCTGCAGCATCACGAAAATTCAAGTCCTGAAGTAGCACCGAGCAATGAAACGAAACATCCGGTGTATTTCGCGTGTTATCGCATCCAAGAACAGAACAGGTCTGCCCGCCGCTTTCCTTCTTGTTCAGCATGTTCATTGATGATTCTGGCTATTTGGGAAGAACGACACATTCTAGTTTGCGTTCATGAAAGTCGGAGCGCTCAGAAGTGGCCATTTCTTCACAACAGCAGCTCCTTACACCATCCAAAACCATTCACGGCGCGCGACGAAAGCAAGCGAAACCGCAAAAGCGTCTGCTCGGCCCGCCCGGCGCTCCGCTCTCCCATAATGCCCCAGCGCCGATCCACCAGGGGAAGGCGCGGCGCTGCGATTTCTGGAAAGGTCCATTCGCTCGCAGCGAAAAAAAGGGCCGTTCGCTCCCGCCGCAGGGGTCAGCGGCGAGCGACCAACATGTTGGAAATTTTTCGCTCTGTTCGCAGCGGCAGAGCGATTTTTCGGTCAGGACCCTTCGAAATAGCACCGGGCTGGTCACGCCGTCGAAAGTGCGTCAACGTGTTTGTTTTAGTGATGGCCGGTGTTGCGCACTTTAAAATTAATTTAGATTGGAAAGTGTTCTTAAATGACAAAACACGCATGATCTTCGTTACCGTCCGTGAAAACTTAATAATATCATATTGCACAGATCTTTACATTACGTTTGAAAATGTTGTGCAGTGTCTAGGCAGCAAGAAACGTTTCTCGCCGCGCCAGTCGCAGAGCGCAAATCGCAGACCATTCGCAGACCATGTGAAAGAAACCGCCATTAGCGGCGGTTGCGAACACAGCGATTGGAACGAACGGAGCGATTGTTTTCGCTGCAATCGCAGCATGTGAAACAGCCTTAAGCAGCCTCTCTGCTCTCTCGGCCATGACTCTGATGACTGTGATAGTGGTTGACGGCCTTCGTATTACTACAGTGTTCTGGTTCGCATAATGGGTGCTTCCTTCATGAAAGTGGCCGGACGCGGGACGGGGGACGGGGTACGCGGGACGCAGGAGGGACGGACAGAGCCCCGAGAATAAGATGCTTCGCATCTAAAACATGATCATCCATACGAAGAATCTTATTCAGTGAATTTAGCGTTCCGTCATGAGCTTATCTGCACGGTAAAAAAACCTTAGGTGGTTGAAATTATCTCGAACGCTCCACTACGGTGTCTGGTACGGTTAATTAGCATGCAATATTGTGCCATGCTTTCTAGTGCCGAGTAACCACATGCTGAGCAAACATTCTGCTCAGCTTATACCGAACATGCACATTTGGATGGAGTTTTCGAAGAACCATATACCTGAATCTTAGTATTCTTTGTGTCCGGCTCTACTTTGCGTTGTGATTCGTTTTTCCGTTGCATCACATAATCATGTTGAGCTCTGTACTTTTTCGCCAAACATGACATTATATTACAGTGCGACATTAATTTCGCTGCTGGTGTCAGCATATTGCCTACACATTAAGTGTCAGTATCTTGCCTTGCGGAGGAACTTTATTTTTATTATTTCTCAATTTTTTGACGCCATCTAAACTAGTCATCGCCAACTTAAGTGTGCAGGGGCCGTAAAATCGACTTACCACGAACATTTGAAACAACTATTGAATATTACTAATTCGTTCAGGGTTGCAACATGTGTGTCCATAGCTCATTTGAAAGAGAAGCAATCTAAAAATACGCCTTGTTAGAATTAGTAAAGCAGGCAGCCACAAGGGACTGCTCCATCAGTGACAGTCGCACAATAAAGTGTGGGCGTATTACGTTTCATAGCTTTAAATAGCTCCAAATCCTGAGTCAAAAATACGCCTTCAAAGCCAGTTAGAGATATGCAGTAAGTACGATTCTCTTTCGCGGCAGTGAAAGGAATGTTGGGAATCCGGTAAGTTTAAGGGGGCATGGATAGCGAAACGAGATGTAGAACTGCTAATGCTCATCGCTGTGTTATTTTTTAAGCAAACTCAATCAAATTTTAAAGCTGCTTGAATGGAGGTTTTACTAAATGTTTTATGAATTTGGCGTGAAAATACGTAGCCATTCTAAAAATTATAAAAAGCATACATTATTTTATTTTTCTCCTCTTTGAAGCAACATTTGTGAAAAAAGCTTTTCATGTAAAAAGGTGAAAACTGTTCTGGTTGTTAAATATGCATAGGGTGTCCTTCTAAACCAAAATAAAAATTGTAGGCATGACAATTCTTTAGTGAAAAATTTAGATATTTTGATGATTAGAATTTTAAGGCTTTTTCAGAAAGGGTGCATATTATTCCGAAAGAGGTCACAAAAACGAGCGCACGAAAGCTGCAGTGGCCAGAGCAAAAATGTTCCTTTTTCTCACAATGAGAAGAGCTTTCCAGAAAACGCCATTTCAAGTTCGAGTTTCCGTCAAGTCGGACTAAAATGCTCCTGCTGCATGTTCTTCGCCATTATTCATAATGTTCACCACGAAATGTATATAATGCGATATTCAGACGAGTTTCCACCCACATAATCAAAAAAGAAATACTGCGGAGCCCTTTTAAACTTGGCTGCACATGTACTCACTGGCGGCGGCTCGGTGTGTTGACTCTGCACTTTGAGGCATAGGTCGGCAAAAAAAAGGTGCAACTCACTCAGACTCACTCAAGAAAAATATCTTGCGCTTAGGACTCACTCGGACTCAGACTCACCAAAATTTTCCTGAGCCGGACTCACTCGGACTCACACTCACGAAAATTTTCTTCAGCCGGACTCACTCGGACTCATACTCAACAGAATATTACTCACCCGTACTCACTCAGGCTCAGACTCATGGCTTGATCTGAGTCTGAGTGAGTCCGAGTGAGTCGACTCATGAGTGAGTTCACCGACCTATGCTTTGAGGTACTGGTTTCCACTGAATTTGCACTTCTTGCATTGATTAGCTGAAAACCGAGGCCCTGATGCGTCCTCAGTGCCTTTGTTAGACAGATCACACCTGTGAGCCGCCCGAAATGTCAAGAATAGCATAACGCACGAGCAAAACGGGGGTACGGTAACGCGCGAATGTGGATGTAAATGAACTTTCGCGCTCAACCTACAGCGACTATCACGACACCATACGACCGAGATCTGAACTATTGAAAAAAAAATTTTACCTAGATAGACTACCATTTTAAATGATTATACTTGCTCTTGCGCCTCCTTACATTCCCGACAAAGCAAACGCTACAACGCCTTGCCAGAACTCGCGCCATGCAACGACGGGGTCAGGCGTATTTGACGTCATTTTTAAATGCTTTCCGTTGCAAAGCGACACTTCGTGGAAACGCTAGTAAAAAATGCTAGAATACCGTGCCATGAAAATTGAAAAATCGCATTTTCAGTCGATTTTGCCTTCCATCCCCCTCTTAATGTTATCTAAAGGGTAACCTTACGTTTTTACAAACAGTTGGAGAACTGTATACAGGTAGCTCTTTCAGTGTTTCTGAGGTGTCAGAGGCAAAGTGAACATGTGCTCAGAGTAGTAAATATACATTTTTATATACTTTGTAGATTCACCTTTACTGCCCATGCTTCAATTATATCTGTGAGTTTTTCCTAATGTAGAACACGAGAGCTGTACCTGCGTGAAAATGTCAACGAAAGCGTAATCGAAAAAAATTTCCTGCTCAACGTGAAGGGCATGTATCAGTACTGGTTGCACGGATGGCTTAAATGTGCGAAGGGTAAACTTTTCTGAACGCTAACCCTGGTGAGGTATCACACTTCACGTCGTAAAAGCTTTGTGGAATATGTTGCACACCTACTCTGGATACGTGGGCCATCGGCAGAACCCATTAAAAAAGATGTGCTCTCTTGGCGCAAAGCTTCTATTGTAATGCAGAACAATCGTGTTTATGTTCAGTATTAACGCACAGCGTTAAAGAGCTCGTTTCGCAGAAATTCCGGCGTCGGTGTCGGCATCGTTGATAGTGAGCGAAAAATCATCATCTTGTCCGTGACCGAAAAATCGAGAAAGATGAAAATAAAATAAATAATAAAAAATTTCCGGGTCCGAGTGAGGTTCGGAACCCAGGCCGTCTGCGTGGCAAGCAGGTGTTCTACCACTCAGCCTTGCCTCTGCTTGGAAATACAGTGAAAATAACTCCATCTGCTTGGAAATGCAGTGAAAATAACTTGCATGCTTCGCAAACGCAAGTGTCCTTTATATAGGCGTTGCAATATAACATGTGATACCCCACTAAAGTTGCGTGGTACAAGCGTGCATTGCCATCGGGGGTCAGAACATGTGACTATCATTACGATTTCCTAGTTTAAAGCTGGCAACCCATTACAAAAGGCGCACACCTTACTGCGCGTATTCCCTTAAAACCACGTAGTGGGTGCATAGCAAGTATGCACTAAGTGGTTGAAGTACGCACTCGGGACAGGATATCGCTATCGCGTTAAACTCTTAAAGATGAAGCTTAAGGGTCCCCAATTTTTTGGATTGAATTAAATGAACGATTGTATTGAATATATGAATAAGTACCAATATTGCTTTTCTGAAAACTACAGGTTTCACAAAGCATGAAATGGCTGCAGTTGAAGCTTCGATTCTGCTCATCGGACTGCTGGTGAGCTTTTGTAGAGAAAGCTTCGAAGCCGGAGGATGGACAGAAGTACAAAACCCGGACAGCCCAAAGTACCGATTGTTAGCGCAAACCGCCTACATGGATCAAAATGAGCATAATGGTCAAGGATTAACGCTGCTTGTAACGCAAGCCAGATGGAAGGCATGTTTTCGGAGGAATATTTTGACAATCATTTTCCTGTATTGAATTTGAAATCTGTTTCTTCACATACAATCTCATATGTGAAGTTTCGCTAAACAACCTTTTGTGAATTTTCATGTCACACATTTCCTGTAAGATACGCGAACCAGATGCAGATGTCTGCAGTAGAAGTGAATTTTAGTAAACAAAGCTTGGAGTTCCTTGAATAGTTTCGTGTCAGATGACGAGTGCTGTCGATGGAGGACCAACAGATCAAGACTAAAATGTGAAAATGCCACTAGCAGGAATGCGGCTAAAAATCTTGGAGACTTAATTTTCCTTTGTAGTATATATCTGTCCGTCTTATTCTGATTTCACGCCAATTCACCTCCACGTGTTACTGATGGTTTAGCATATAGCACATTGAGTCAGTAAGCTGCGCCTTCGCCATAACTGCGAAATCGCTGATCTTCAATGAGCGTCATTCAGGACAGAACTTGTCACCGGGCATGCGTCATTTGAAAAAGCACCGGTGTCACCTTGAAGACTTAAATTCGCTATATACTTGTACGTGTGTGTCAATCTAGAGCCAGTGTCATAGCGTAATAACCGCGTCACAAGCCTAAGTGATGTACGACTCTTCCAAAATTTCTTTCCCTTACTAGTTCGGTGCCTTTCCTCGCTAATTATTTTCTCCTCAATATTTACTTTTGTATATGACGCGCGACCACTACTTCACAATGAGTGATGTGCTGATGTCTTATGTTTTCTTCACATCAGACCACCGTACATTTAACGTTGGAACGACTGCAAGCTTTCGGGCTGGCGTGCCGGACCGATCAGTGCTGCAAACAAGCTGCAGTGGCAAAACGGCTTGCGATGTTTTGCAACGTGTACCGCGCAAACGGCGGAAAACTTATGGCAGTTCCCCAGGGCACGCCGCCTGCCGTATGAGTGTCGAGCCAATGGATGACATCGAGATCTCATTCATCGCCTAACCAGTCAGAATAAGTGCATCTTCGCTAGTGCTGATGCATTCATCGACAGCTTCTACAGCGCTTTGTACAGTTAGTTCTACACAAATGTCCGCTATAGTGCGCGTGTTCATAAATTGTACAATTATAAGAGTCATGTTGATTATGAAATGTTCTGAACGTTCGACAGTTCATCAGGCGCCTTAGTTCATCTGTAGGTAGCGGCTTTCACGAAGTATGGCGCAAATTTTCGACAGCGTTCACTTTTCATGACGCTCTGTCCTTCGAGACGTAAACCAGTTATTTTTATTTTATTATTATCTGGGGTCTAACGTACCAAAACCACTATATTATTATAGAGACGCCGTAGTGGAGGGCTCCGGAAGTTTCGACCATCTGGTGTTCTTTAACGTGCACTAACATCGCACAGTACACGGGCATCTACCATTTCGCCTCCATCGAAATGCGACCGCCAAGGCCGGGATCGAACCCGCGACCTTCGGGTCTGCAGCCGAGCACCATAACCGCTGTGCCACCGCGGCGGACGATAAGCCAGTTCGTCAAATTGTTCCGGCAAAAGGAAAGCTGTTGCAAACCATTTTATTTAAGGCGGCGTACGCAATGTCTTCGAAGAAGAAATAGATTTTATTCAGTATACTTGGCTAGCAGTTCGAAAATAAAAAAAAAATTAGGACAGCTTCACACTAGTGGTGCCGGTCTAAAATGAAGGGCGGAGCTGGGCGGCTTTTTTTTCTATTTATTTGTCCCTTTCTTCCTCTCTTCTTTCTTTTTCTGTGTTCTCTTCCGTTTTTATGTACTTTTCGTCTCTGCTTATTTCTTTCTTTTCTGTCTACGTATTTCTCTTCTTCGCTCTCTCTTTCTTTCGATGCTTCCGCTTTACTCTCTTCCCGCTTCCTTTCTCTCATCCTCTTCGTCACAGCTGTCTGGCTCACCCTAATTTCCCTTTCACACCCCGTCGCTATGCTGCACAATAGAAGACTATGGTATGCTCTGCTACCGTGCCCGGGTAGCCGAGTGGTTACGACGCTCGTCTTCAGATTGTGAATGCGCGGGTTCGGTTCCCACCTCGCCAAGAATTTTTTTCGCGAAAAAATTCTCTCTTTCTTTCTGTCTCCTTCTGTATTTGTTCCTCCCTCTCTGTAATAGTTCCCGCGCCATCAGCGTTCTTGCATCCCATGACGTAGCCTAGGAGCGAAGCACCAAGAAGAGGACGAAATGGCCATGCGCTGGCAGCGCAATGCTCTACAAGGTAGAAGTCGATCATGATGATGACAGTTTTTGGGTTACTCCGCAAGGCCTGGTGTAAAGCGTAACTCTTCCGCTGTAAAAAGCCACACGATGCTTCATGGGGATATTAAAACCTGGGTGAAGAAATACGAATACGGAGCCTTATCATGAAGTTCACTGTTTTTCGTATGATTCGCCACATGTATTTGCGGCTTCTGTAAAAAAAAAGAACAGAAAAAAAAGTGGACAAGACGTCAACTTCTGCGCTAACTTGTAGCCTTCAAACCGAGTTTGTTTTTCAGTATCGTTCAAGAGGTTTAGGTTTGAATTAACGCCCACAAATAATCAAGGAAAGGCGCGGAGGCAGCTGAAAGGAGATACACCTGTACTTACTTTACCGGCGTATTGTCCTCAGTGTGCATATATAGGACAATCTACACTCTATCGGCGTATCCAAGCGGCAGCTCTTGCCGGTTCACATCCGGCAACATATTGAGCACACACATATGTGGTCAAATTGAGGTCTTTATACGGTGAGCTCTGGGCCTTTGGTTGCTCCTTGGGGTGTTCTGGAACAATTGTGCAGTTGTAAATTATTTCTGTCATAATGGCATTTTCTCACTGTGCAGATTGTTCACGGCCCAATATACAATATTGTTCACGGACCAATGTACAATATTGGATTCATTGTGTACCAGGATGATACGGTATATTCTGACATCTCGCACGAAGCGCGCATCTTTTCTTTTCTTTTTTCAATGCTATCTCTATTGTTTCGACGCATACTTCTCTACAGCACAGACTACACCGTTATTCACCAAAATAACTGCCTCCGGAGCGCAAATATATTTATTAGATATTGATTACTAAGCGCAAATTTCTGAATTTCTCATATCGGTCGAACCTCGGTCAAGTCCTATAATCCTAATATTTCTTATCTTGGCTTTTACGTCCCAAAACCATGATATAATTAGGAGGGACGCCGTAGAGGGGGGCCCAGGAAATTTCGACCATCCGATGTCCTTTAACTCAAATCTGATATTAAATCTCGTTATAGGTATATATTAAAAGGAAGCAATTATTATTTACCCCGAAAAAAAGATTCTTGGTTAGCTAGGCCTTCTTTTTTTCTGCCCTTGTTATTGGCACTCGTTTATCATGCTGTGACAGTCAATGAGTATAGAGCGTCAGCGAACTAGCTTAAGCCGCTAAAATACGAACCGTTTGTTATTTTACGACAAGTCAGTGTGGACATTGAAGAATTTCTTGCTAAAAAAAACTTTATTTAGGTCTAAACCAGTGGTTCTCAAATGGGATTCCTTGGACCCGCGGAATCCCAGGGGGTTCGGGAAGCCATTTTCAGAGGTCCGCGAAAACCCATCCTTTACAAAAAAAATTACACCATCTCCCGCTAAGAGGGGAACCATGTAGATGTGAAGCAGCGGGCGCTAACGCTTACATTGGCGGTGGCGTTGACGCTGGTGCTCGTAACGCAGCGTTGCGCAGGACAGAAAACTTGGGAGGCGCAAAGCACGCAGTGATGGAGCGGTGTTTCGTGCTGGAACATGCCAATCGCTGCTAATGGGCAATGAGAGACAGAAGACTCCGACTGGACACAGATACCCGCAGTCCGCTTTTAGTTAATGCGCACGCCGCAGAATTTTTATTGTTCAACAACGCACAGGAGAAATCTCCCACCGGCACCACCTTGGAGGTCAAGATCCATTGCCATATATACGGGGTGGCCAGTGAACGGTTGTGCAGCGCGAGCAGTCGGTTTTTTCAACCAAGAAACTCGCTAGCAGACGCTGCCTGCGTCGGCGTCGCGAGGCGAGAAAGGGGGGTAGCGTAGGAGGAGAGAGAGAGGGAGGGGACGCGCATGCGCAGTGGGTATGGACGCCGCAGGGCAGGGATGCTTAGAGGAGGGGGGCGTAGAAGAGGAAAGAGGGGGGGACGCGCATGCGCAGTGGGTGTATGGAAGCCGCGGGCAGGGGATGCCTAGAGGAGAGGGGGGGGAACGAGGGAGGGAGAGAGGAGGGGAGGCGTATGCGCAGTGAGGATGTGGTTGCCGCGGGGAGGGATGCCTAGAGGAGAGAGAGGGGGGAGAGGAGGTTTTTTATTTTTATTTTTTTTTTGAAAGTTTGCGCATGCGCAGTAAGGGTGGTCACGCCGGCACACCACCACCACCACCACCGGATTAAGCTTCGCCATAAGATGCTTCACATCTAAAACACGCTATGCTTCCTGAAAACAGCGCCTGTGATTTTTTTGGTTTGCTTCACCGCATAACACCTGACTTATGTTCCCGCTTCACTAGCGCATGGTTTGGAAAACTTTTGTGGCCGTTTTCTACGACATACGCGCACGACCATACTTCTTCTATGCTGCATATTTAAAGATCGGAACATAACTAGAAACAGGTTGAATGTTGCTGCAGGCCACAGAACATATTGATAAGCTGTTGAGACCAAATTGGCTGGCACTTTAGTTTGACCAATTCTTTGCCAGGGAAAAATGAAAGCCATCCATTTCAGGCGGCATGTTGTGTTAACTTATGATTCCAATCCGCCCCTGTTCTCTCACTACGAGGGGTCTGTCACCCCTTCTACTGCTCCGCCAGGGGTCTCCGAAGTATTCCATAGCTGAGGAACACTGGTCAAACGTTTGCAAATTGAGTAACAGCCTGCAACAGGCTGAAATAATAAACGCCTAATATTTACTGACAAATGCACACAATTCTTACACTCGCAGAAAGTTATAGTAAAGAATAGTTAACACAGAAACATAAGTGTGAATTGAAAAGTGTGTAACCATTTCTGATGGAGATATGCATTATAATAAATCGGTATAGGCTGTATGCGACGCGAAATGCCCGTGTAGTATGAGGTGGCAGTGCATGTTGAAGAGCACCAGATGGCCGAAAGTTCCAGACACCCCCAATATGGCGAGCTTCATAACAATATTGTGAATTAGCCATGTAAAACCACCGATAAATTATTAATGGCATTATTATGATTAATATTCATACGATAGAGATAAAAAGCTCATTTTGCAGAAATTCTGGTGTTGGTGTTGGCGTCGGTGACTGTGGCGTTGTTTGTGAGCGAGAAAATTATCACCTTTCCCGAGACCAAATTACCGTAAACGATGCAAAATAAATAAATAAAAAAAATCTACGGGTCTGCGTGGCAAGCAGGTGTTCTACCACAGAGCCACGACAATTCTTGGAGTTTCTACAGAAAAAAAAGAAACACTATACGACTGTCAGTTAGTGGAAGCAGTCAACGCGTATAACGAATGCGTGGCATACTACACATGTTTTCACACGTGATGTAAAATCGCGCCACATGTCAAAACATGTGTATTGCGGGACGAGTGGGTGTTTTAAAGGCCCAACCATTACAAAGCGCTGAGATTTAAATAATCATCATCAGCAGCAAAAAGCATTAACAAAGTGAACAGCTGCTTAAGTTCGTCTGTTGCCTTACGGACGCGTATTGGCCCTTCGCTGATTGGCAAAATGAATAATTATGGCGCTGTGGGCACTTAACAACTGTACTTGCGGTAGACATTTTAAAATACTTTGAAACGGCCAATGTTGCGTTCAGAGTCTTTCGTTTCTTTATGGCATGGTTGAGGCATGCACCGAGAACAGAAACGAGGCCAGCAATTGAGACGGCGATGCGCACGGAGGGCCGACTACGCTGTCGCATTCTACTCTTAAAAACGTAGCTCAAGCGTACTCCAAGTTTATTATTATTATGATTATTATTATTATAGTTATTATTATAATATTATTATTAATATTGATGTTTCATGACGTATATAATGAAACCTTCTTTGCGACAGGTCATGCTGTGTTTAAATTTTGCGCGTCAGCGGGATTGTTCTCTTTTTTTTTCACCAAGGGTGAGCATTGCGCTTGTAGGTGCAGCATATTTGTTGTATGCCAACGCCGACATGAGTGTCGGTCTCTTTTCTGTCGTCCTTCTCAAATCAAGTGCAGCTTATTTGTTCTAAGTCCTTAACCGTGTTTTATTCAATTTTTTTTTTTTGCAGTTTATCGAGAAATGTATTGCTACGATTATTGTGCCGCCAAATGCTAGACTTCGAAGAAGAGGGATCGTCACTAGGTTTTGGTGCAGATGACGTTTTCCATAGGCGCTTTGCGGAAGAATATGTGAGGACAATGTACTTGCCGGCAAGCAAACGTGATTAAAGTGCAAGTACTGAATTTTTAATCGAAAGTGGCGGAATGAATGACTATGCATCTGGACTGGTAGGTATTCGAGGAGTCTTTGCGCAAGACATCAATCGTTACTTTAGGTATGTGGTATGTCGTGTCAACGGAACGGCGAATCCCAACATGAAAACATAAGGGCTATTCACTCATTACCAGCAGCGGGTGAATATACCGGCGCTACGCTCGTCTGGGTAGCGAAGGAAGAATCTTGCGATATTGGCAGCCTGTTTTAGGCCACCGCCGGTGACGCATATCTCTGGGGGGTGCTGCGGTGACGCTGTGGTTTATCGGAAGGCGATGCACCGGGTAGCCATGTCACGAAGAACTGAAAGATAGCGAGGCGGAAGCTGTGTGGGAATATGCGAGAGTGTGTCAACCCATAAACCCCATACCCCCGCGGAGTGGAGAGCCGGCTTGTAAAAATCTGTGCATCGTAATTGACGTCCACAGCGTGTGGTAAAAAAAGCGGGCTGTGATGTCGGGGGTTGTAGATGGGCACCTGTGGGTTCACTGGTGTTGTCTGGTTCGTGGGGAGCGATGTACGCTGGCTTCAACCGGTCCATCGAAACGCGGATGTCGTTACCGTTCACGCGCAAGGTGAAGTTCTTGTTGTCGTGACGGAAAACCAGGTATGGTCCACTGTAGGGGGGCTGGAGTGGTCTCCGGATGGTGCTGTCGCGGAGGAAAGCGTGCGTGCACGTTCCTACCTTCTTGAAGACGAAAGGTTCAGACTAGCAGTGGTGAGCTGCGGGTGACGGGCATAGGGCGGCCATGGTGCATCGGAGGCGGCGACGAAATCGGTGGGGTCTGACGTGGCGAGTGTTGGATGGCAGTGTAGCGAGAAATTTGCCTGGGAGACGGATGGGTTTTCCGTATTCGCAATGCCCATGAACTATAGGTGGCGCGCTATACGATTCAAGATGGCACCCGCAGGAGGATCAACCCGTTTGTTAGCATACGAACAGATAGGACGTGCGGACGTACAGCCAGTGCCTCTTTCACCGGATGAAGTCATGAAATGCACAAAGATGTATACGAAACCAAAAGATTTTCCCAAACCATGGAAGCTCACCACCTAATTACTTGCCGCGATGTAAAAGGTTACATTTCAGCTCCTTTACCGTGCATGATCAATGAATTGGGAAATCCTGTGCGTGCTGCAGAAAAGTGCATGAAGTATAATTGACCTATGAACCAAACGGCAATCCGAGGTAGTATGTACCGAGCATGCCTCACGAATTTGCCGCAGTAGTAGGCCGCTAGCGAGTAGCACCATCACTGCTGCGCGAGACCGAATCTTTAACGTGGTGATGGTTTGCGAACATGTTACTCTGTCGCCGTTACTTGAGCAGACGTACAGGAACACGGAGCAGTGGCGTAGCCAGGGGGGTGCCATACCGAACCCGTGCCACCCCCACCCCCCGAAATATTTTCGCCATGTAACATGGTTGCTTCTTCAACAATACACAGGCATTTAACGTCTCATTCAGTAGCACTTCTGTCACAGCCCTGCTCAGACTGTAGCCATTTCGCAGGTTCGATCAGCACGATCCAAACATGAATATCTAAAAGAATACACACGTATAATTTTCGCAACCTAGAGTTCTTCGACGTTGCGAAAAATCATCGAACCACAATGCCATTCGGAAGGTACCGGTGAAGTACAGAAGTTAGCCGAGAGGCGAGTATACGGCCGTGACTCAAGTTTCATCGCTCTTACCATTTCGCTTCACTGTTCGAGCTCGAGCATGTTGGCGTCATGTGGCGCTCCATAATATCCACAACAATTGCGCTACATGTCATGCACAAGAAAAACTGTACATTTATTTTGATCTCGCTGAACCCTATCACACATTAAATACAACCAAGTTGAGTTACCAGCATGAAAAAACAAACAAAAACATAACGCACGTGAGGACGTGAAGTGCAACTCGCTCGATCTTCGAGAGTTATCACCTGATCGTTCATCGTCGCTGTCACACTCGGTGCTTTCACAGCCTTCTACGTCCAGTTAAAAATGCTCGTCGTCAAGATGGTTTCTTTCAACATCACTGCTGGAAGCATACTGAAGAATTTCCTCCGCCGAACGACTTCGAGCCTCCGCGTCACCACGTTATCTCAGCGCGGAGAACACCTTGCTCTCAACCCTGTCAACAAGCGGATCGCTTGCAGTGTGCTGATATTTATCAAACAACGTACAAAAACAAACGGCGCAGCGCTGGAAAATTTGAGATTGCTCAGTTATAGAAAAGCAAATCGCGAACCGACCTGACTTCCCGCGTACAATGTCATGGGACACCTGCACTACAAAAGTACTGGCGAATGCTATATGCAAGTAAAACAAGGTGAGTTTCAACTGAAAAAAGTCAGACGATAACGTTTAACTAACCGACATGGCTACAGAAAACCTCCCGAGTCTGATATGTGTACGTCATGGCATACCATTGAAAGAACGCGTTGCCACGTATTTTCACGAAAACTTCGCGTCTCGCAAGAACGGATCAGATTTATGGTGGGCGGAGGGCCCGGTTTGTTCGCTGATGCAGGAAACATGTAGAGTAGTATTGTTCGTTTCTTGCTAACGCGTTAACACTGAGGCTAGCGCAGCCGAACAATGGATCGACTGCGTGGTGTTGCCATAGTGTCGTCTATTGACCCTGCTCGAGAGGACGCTCCTGAATTCCTCTTGGCGGCGCGGCAGTCTATGGTCGTTGCGATTACCAGCTCTGCGGGTGTAACCTGAATGTCCGTCTTGAATGCGGCGCGAAGACCTAGGGTGACGGTGTGGATGGACTCGAGCCAGGTTGAATCCGGGTGGCACATGATGGCTCCACTAAAGGGTCGGTGAATGCGTTCGATCATTCCGTTGGCGCAAGTGTGCTAACTGGTGGTCCTCAATCGCTCAAACCCGATTGGTCAATCCGAGGAGCCTGAAAAGGTGATATTCGTACGGGAGTCCTTGGTCAGTGGTGACGTGGCGAAGGGGTCTAGAAGCGAGTGATCCAGCTGGCGAAGAAGGCTGAGGCGACGTCTTCCACGGTGATCCCTTCGACGCGCCATGCCTCAAGCCACCGAGTATACCGATCAATGGTGCTGAGGCAGCAGCTGATGACATTCTGTGATGTCAAGATCGACGTGCTGAAACCGACCAGAGGGCTGAGGGAATGTTCCCAGTGGTGAAGTGACGTGCCTCGTAACTTTAGCGCGTTCGCATTGAATGCAGGAGCGCGTCCAGGCGTGGCAATCCGGCTGCATGGAGGGCCAGACATAGCGGTCAGCCACGATGTGGGAAGAAGCGCGCACATCGGGGTGTCTAAGACGGGGTGGCTAAGAGAGGCGGCGTTAAGACAGGTCTTGATGTGTTAGGTGTTGCCATCGGTGGGTTGGCGAGGATATCCTGGACCTCGTTGGCGTAGCGAGCTTCCAGGAGTGCGACGACATAATCGTAGCGGGTTTGGTCTTGCGTGATGTCCGCATAGGAGAATCGGGCGTCGACTTGGGCGAACCTTAATTAGCGCGAGTCCACCCAGAATGGCAGAAGCTGAACAGCGACACGCCAGATGCCACGTACAGCTATGTGCGGGATGCCGTTTGAAGGGTTCTGACGTTTTCAGTAGATCCCGCAGGCATGGCCAGAGGTGAGTACTCGTCGCCAGGTGCTGCTGCACGGAATGTCTGAGTTGGCGCGGCCGTTCCTGAAGCTGTTGCCCATGTTTCTGGATCGGCTCCAGCTGTGTGCGGAGCTGCCTCTGTAGTTCCAGCTCTTGTTGCTGTTGTTGTAGGGTCTCTTGCTCGTCCATGGCGGTGCGTTACCATCAATCCGGGTCACCATATATAAAATGTCATGTCAACGGAAGGACGAATCCTAACATGAAAACATAACGACTGGTTATTCGTTTAGTATAAGTACCTACATGCATATATACATACGGGACATTACGCGATGACAACGTCCAAATTTCTCCGAGAGTGTCCATATAATTGCTATCGCCATAAAAAAAAACCTATGTGACAAACGCGTTGTTCAAGCCGCACGAGCTGCACGCTCGTTTCTTTTTTGCGGAAGCGTGAAGCCGATATGACTAAGGATAACCGTCAGGAGGTCTTTCAAAAACTGTTTGAACTTAAAACTGTATCCATCTGTAATGTGGCGGCTTAATTTATTCCAGGACTTGCCATAATCGTTCTAACGTGTAAGAATGGAATGAAGGACAAGCGGTGATGCAAGGAACATATGTTGTAGAAAAATATCCTTGAATTCATTTGAATGGATGACTAATAGCTTTCGCCTTAAGCGTCATACACCTATTTAAGGGGCCACAGAGATTGTTCTCCGTAAGATCTTACATCATGAATACTTCTTAGAACAGAAATATATTAGGAATGACGGACAATCGAGGCCCAAAACCATGAAGGAAACCTTTTAATATACTTCCAGTTCTGTCAAGGTGGAGATTATATGTGCAGTGTCCGTCAAAAGCTCTTAGTCCACTATCCCATGTATTCATGTGGCAGCATGGCCTGGGAACTTTTGCAGGATATTATACATAGCTCGCTCAAAGGAACGCCAATACATCAAGATACGTTGCAATTATTAGTAAAGCTGGTGGCAATAAGAGATCGTTCGACCAATGACAGTCTGACAATAAAATGTGCGTGCGTCAGGTATGACTCACTACCGCTTGATAGTTGCATTTGCTGTGAGTACTTTGCTCGTTTCCCGCCGTGGTTGTAAGTCTAGGCTTATTACCTTTAAACTAACATCATGTTTTTACGGATAGCTAGAAAACATTTTGGTACTAACTTAACTATTATTTCTTAGGAGTTAAAGAAAACCCGGCGTCCACCGAGCACAACCATCGAAACGATTCAATTTCAATTTTGAGGAGTTAGCCTTGATGACACACGCTGCGAAAATATTTGTGCTCGTCTTTTGCATGAAGTATAGCAAACTGTAAATCAATGAAATGAATGAAAAGATAGGACCTCTCTTTGCTGATTGTAAAGAACATGGTTGCAGAAAGCGAGCTTTCATACCGGAAGGATACTTTTTTTCGTGTAAAGACTCCTCCTTGGAGTACTAGCGTCGCTTCGAGTCCAGTTAAAACTTAGTAAATTATCTCGCACACATATATCATTTAGCTGGAAAAGGCTGATACCACTGAGCAAGTAGAAAAGAAAGGGAAATACATGTATAACATGCAGCAATATTTTGGTTCATACTCAATGTTTGCATGGAATAACGTGTAGGCTTATTTAGTTGAACAAGTATCGGAAGATTTGTTTGACAAACGTTTGCCTTCGCGGAATATTTTTCAAGTAGAACAGCAATTAGCAATAGTTTAGCGATTATCTAGCTGAGTTGGTTTAAAAGTAACTCAATAAGTTCAAAGCCGCAGCAAGTCTTATTCCTACATTAAGAAATTTGTGCTTTTGTGAAAATAGAAGTTTTCGTGACTCAATTATTTGGTAGCACAAATCAGTTTCGTTCCGCCGAGGCAGCTCTATTAATAATGGATCAGCACTTTCGCTGCAGCGCTACAAACTTCATCGGCCCGGGCTAAATTGGTGACCACGACGACTACTGCAAAGTAATGTAAAAAAAAACATGCGCGTACTTGCATTTATTTGCATGCTAATTAACAATATATTGAAAGGAGTTTAGAACGCTAGAATTAATACATTAGCACATTGTGGCTTGCCTCACAATTCCACCATGAAAATGACCCAGCAGATCCGGGAAATTTATTTCGACCGAGTTAGCTTACAATGTGACAGCAAGGTGCACTTGCCGCTGCTCAACAACAGATAACTATTCGAGCGGTATTTTGGCAAATACGAGCACCACCACTTCGCAAATATATGCGAGCAGTGACTGAAGCACATGCTGCGTTCATTTTTAACCTAACTGTATGAAAGTGTGGATTTATTTGGCAGAGAAAAAGATAACCTATAGTTTACCGTTCACTTGTCCTTTACGTAAGTGCTGGTGAGGGTTTCCTGATTGCACTGTGTAATTAAAAATACAGCGTTAGTGAGGCGATAATAGCGAATGGTGGGCAATATAAAAGTGCACCAATGCCTACTAAGCAACTTTTCGTTTTCTTTTTCTATGGCCTTTGCCTGTTATTCTATTCATTGTGTGCATGGTGAAAGTAAAGACACAAGCTAGCTTGATTATTTGCCCTTTCAATATGACAACAAAATTGCCGTAGTTTATCTGATTTTCGTTGCTCCTTAAGCAATGCAGGAACATAAGATATGAACATTGAAAAAATAACTGGACGTTTTTTTTTTAGAAGCACAAGACCACGCTGACGAAGTTTCAGAAGCAACTCATTCGAAACGGCTATAAAAACAGGGCACTTGTATTGCCTTATCAATTTTAACGCAGTAACATTGTCGTACATGTTGCAAAAATGGTTAGAACACGTATTTCCTTTTTATCTCAGCCTATTGCATCTCTAAATGTAAAATTCTCCAGACATGTCTCTACAGCACAAATAAAGCAACACTTTTCTGGACTAGGACAAAAAACTATGAATACTAATATCCGCTCGCTGATATTTGCAGTTATAGAAGATTCCTACTGTTGATGTCTCAAAGCTGTTACTGCAACTGCAGGTTTCGCAAAAAAAGGATATGGCTGCATTTGATGCTCCAATGCTGCTTGTTGTTTTGCTGGTGAGCTTTTGTAAAGAAACCGTAGCACCCGGCGGATGGACCGAAGACCGCACTCCGGACAGACCCCAGTATCGGGCAATGTCGCAGTTCGTCTACTTCAAGCAAAAGCCCCATCTCAGAGGAGATGAAGGCTTTACATTTCTCGTTACTCAAGTCAGATGGAAGGTGTGTTCGCCAAGTATGTATGCGTGGCAATTTTTCTTCTTTATTACATGCTTAATCTATTTATTTCAAATCCCGTTGCGGAGGCGTTAAAGAGATGACCTGCAGCTAGATGGAACTTGCCTCGTGGAGCTCTTGGAAAACGAAAGCTTCAAACAAGAGCCAAGATTTAACGGGCTTCCCGAGATCCGCAAGTCTACATTTTCACTTCTGCTCATGTAAATTTCACAACACCCTCCCCCCCCTTGCTCTGTGGATTGCCTTCACAGGGCTCTGGCTCCGTTGGCGGGTAGAACACCGAAGTACATACCCAACGCCAGACACATCAAGGACCTTTATAAGGACGTCACAGTGACTGTGACTTGGTCGATGCTGCCTCCGGTCAGCGCGCATGTTTTTCTCATCGTGAATACTTTCAACTGCGCCTAAAACACGTATACAGAAAGAGGGATGAAGATTGTACTTGCGTAGTCTTCTCCCTTCTTGTGCACGTGTTTCTTACTGCAGTTCAAAGCATTCAAAATGAATGTCCACCAGCTAACGCGACTCATTGCTCTACTTCAGACTTGTTCACTGTTCATGCATGTAAAAGTAACTCTTGCACTGTCCAGAATACTAGCCACCTGCAATGAAGACGACTACCAGGACGACAGAGTGATTCTGTACGGCGTTTGTTGCAAAGCTCCCTTCAAAGAGCATACTTCAGTGTTATCTGGAGTCCCACAGTCATCTGGGCTGCGATGGTTACAACGATGTGCGTCACAGCTGCGAATCTCCTTATGAAAGACATAAAAGAGACTGCGCTGCGTTTACTTATTGACAGACGAAAGTTATTTGTGAGGTGTGTAGGTGATTGCTTCTGCATCATGAAGAATCGGGCAGTGCACGCTTTCCTTGAACTCCGTCGAGCAAGCGGTGCAGTTCAAAGTATGATGAGAGTAAGACGAGGTAAGGGCTTCACCTCTCGCGTGTATGAAGAGCCTTGAAAACAGAAGCGCGAAAAAAAAAATCACAGACAAGCAAGCAATTATGCATCTCTGTATCATTCAATATTTGTTTCAGCTTTCTTAAATATATCGCTGCTGCCCCCAATAATCCGCAAGCAGAAGGTTTCGAAACTTCCTAGGTGTCAGTTTCTTTCCCCATGCTTCTCCTTGCGGCAATGCGCGATGTCCCCCTCGAGGCGAGACGTCCCCGTAGTCATGAGTTGTTAATGTCTCAACTCCTTGAAAATTCTTTTTGCCCGCGCCACCCCGCCGGAGCCGCAGGACGCCGCCCGGTTGAGGAACAATACGCGAAGGGAGGGAAGGATAGACGAAAGACGCCAACCGATTGCCCCACCACAGTCGTCCAGTCCAGGCAGCCAACACCTGATGGGTGATTGTTGGTGAAAAGTGTGGAGGCGAGACGAACACTTGGTAAGCGACGATGTCGTTGGACGTGCACTGCCGCCACACAATAGCCCTGCCACTCCTACTCCTCGTCTACATTAAAGGTACCGCCACCCGTACACTCGCCGAACGCAATGCTTCCAAAGATATAGGCATTGACAACGCCACTTGCAATGCGCAATGGCCCCTGGAAATTTCTCCGCCTCGTGTGTGTGTGCGTGTTTTCTTTGTTCGTCTCTTTCTTCTTTCTCTTTCTTTCTGTCCCTCTCTCTCTCTCTTTTTCCCTGCAAGTCTGTCTAAATGTGAGCACAAAAAACATGTACTTTATGCCTGATGGATAGACTCTGACCGAAACTGTCGAAATAAACACTGCCATTGTTACTGTTTTCACGGTGGATCTACTTCCCCACTATATATAATATGTGTGAGTGAACTATTCCATAGGAATAAACTAGAAGTGGCATGGATGATTTCTTGGTCATCGTTCTGCTGTGATCATACATGTGAACGTATCAGCGGCTTTCGCCCGTTGACCTGATACACTATTTTTAGAACACAATTAAGTAGTTTAATCATAAGTTTCTCTTTCACTGTGCAGGTTATGATAGGAATACGTTACCAACTTGGATTCATTGTTTTCCGGAACGAGATGGTATGTTGAAATATGCTACCTGAAGTGCGCATCTGCAAGTTTCCTCCACCCTCGGCTGTATAGCTTCGATGGCCTCTACCATATTACGCAGATAATATCTATAAGCGCAGGACTGAAACTTGTCACATTCCGCAGTTATTTATTAGACTCGTACATCTGATGGTGAATTACTCCTACTTGCTTCTTTTGACCTCAGATCTTCTACAAGTTTGCGATCATAGATGATGGCACATTTTTTATAAATCACTCATTAGTGATTGATTTACAATACCTTCGGGGCTCTAGTTGAGCATAGTGCAAGGGTTGGGGGGGGGTGGACGTGCAGCGAAGTAGGGGTAAAAAAATTGGAATGTAAACAGTTCAACCATTAAAATTAGGTACAACATAAAAGGAATATTAAAACACTGAAAAAGCCGGCAGATCCCACGCACTGTGGGAATTGATGTAATGCGAAGCAGCCAGGAAGGAGCAAATCATGCTTTACGTAATTTCAATGTCACATTTTATATGTTAGGACCTGCCATTTATGTTCGTCATACAGTCACGTCGCGCAATACCAATTTTTTGTATTGCAAATGAGTTGTGCGGAATCCCGAAAGGTGGCGGAAGGGTTAAGAAAGGGAAAATAGACAACGACCCGTTTGTAGCACGAAGCCACAAGGAAATCCATACGGATTTCTCAGAAAGAAAAGCTTGTTAGATGCCGAAAAATTCGTCCTGGTCTGGGGTTCGAACCCGGGACCAACGCCTTTCCGGGGCGGTCGCTCTACCAACTGAGCTAACCAGGCAGCTAGCAATTGGCAGCGCGAGGGCGAATTCATCGACAACTCGAAGCACATGGACACAAGTATTGCAAATCAAGCTAACGAAACGGCCGTGAGCGTGGCGTGTAAATCATGTTGTTCATGACATGCACGTCGTTATTCGCATATTACAACTGTCATTTACGTTCGTCATAGAGTCACGTCATTAAATCCCAAATTTGGTGTACATCAAGCTAAAGAAACGGCCGCGAGCGCGCCATGAGCGTCGCATGTAAATCATACTTTTCATACAAGTTAGTCATGATTTTGATGATATGACCAGCCATTTATGTTCGTCACACAGTCATGTTACGCCATACCAAATTTGGTATAAATACCATTAACGATACGGCCAGCAGAGCACAAAGTCGTAGGCAGCTAGATAGATAGGTACGCTAAAAGTCGCTGAAGTTCGCGAAGAAATGCTTCGCATATAATACAATAATATTGCAGTCACCCATTAAATGCACATGGATTATTAAATGCCTACGAATTAATGCTAAGTGTCGTGAGAGTGTAGGTGCTCGCAGAATGCGTTGTTGTTAGTCAGAGCAGCTATAACGTCAAGAAGATCGTTACACACTGATACAGCTTGTTGTATTGTTGATAGGTTGAAGGCGTGCTTACTGCCGAAAATACACGTAAGGCTCCGCTATCCTCGTGAGCGTAGCGACATGCCGTCCGGTGCGTGCAGTGGGAAAGGACATAGCTTTATGCAATGATTGCACTTCTAAAACAACACAATGAGGACTATCCTGCAGGGGATATCCAGTGCCTGTAAATCGACATCGCGTTTAGTTTGGGAAACACTGCTCTGGTGATGGTAGTTCTGTGTTGTGAGGCGGGGTGCTCTGTTTTGAATGACTTCATATGCCACTGCACAATTGCTTCATAATATAAAGTAGATTTCCAACAATTGCAATTCAACTCAACATCATAACGTTTCAAACATGACATACCTAATGTATAACAACAAACTAAATTATAAAAAGAATTTATGGTACAAACAGAACTAATTTCAAGGAAATGCAACTATGCCTGTCACCTTTCCTAATGAATATGTGTTTCTTGACAAGTGGTTTTATAATCGTTATGGTGGCCATTATCGGTGTTGAAACCTCACTTCACGATAAACTCAAGCATAAGAATTATCATAACTTATAAAGCTCTTGGGACAGACAGGACCAGTTATAAGAAAATGCAAACCAATGCTGCCATTGCTGATGACATGTGGTTCATTACAAAAGGCTACAGAACCAATGGATGATCAAATTTATTTTCCCTGTTTAAATGAATGGGGGTAATGAGACAGAGTGTCGGGGCAGGAACTACTTGCAGTGCGCCTCCTCAAACTCTCAGCCCACTCCCGGATGTCCTCCTGAATTTAGGGCCTCGAGCTGTGCAAGGTAGCCCCCCTACCACCCCTGACTAGAAGTTAGGTATTTCAGCGATTGAAGAGTGTGTTTAAGGCACCCCTGCATGATGTGGCTAAAGTGGAGGAAGAGGAGGAAGTTTATTGCGACATAGGTTCAAAACATGTATAAACAACAAGGATGGTGGGATAAAAGCTGCATCAGGCAGCTTGACTGGTCCCACCTCCCCGTACAATAACAGCAGCGACAGGACAAGCATTCCTACTTGTTGCAACATTAAAATAGAAATACACAGAGCAAAGTGCTAAAAATCAGCAAGAAACACACATTTTCAAGAAACACAAAAGTAAGGTTGACATTCATAATACCAGTGCAAGCAATGCGTTTTTAGAAACATAACGTATGTTTTCATCGCATATTTTATATTTATTTACTGTTGAGGGAACACAGTAGGAAAGTGTTTCTGGAGGTTTATTCTGACTATAAGAAAAGTATTTTTTTTTATTCCGGGACTCTGGCTGTTTGGCGGTGCGGCTTGCTCGGTCGCGCTTGCGTTCCCGCGCTCGCAAGTTCTTGGCGCGTCTTCCGTGACAGCGCGGCCAGCACCTCTTTGTACCTGGGCGGTAGCGTACATTCGTATAAAACGTCCCGGGGTGAAAATCGATTCGCAACGACCGTACTGCATTACATTCAAGGCCAATGGGCCTTGGCTGGGAACAAAGAAAAATTTCTATCACCGCGAATTTCGTATTAGCTGTGATCGTATCACCGAGGTTTCACTGTATCTGAGCAATAGGAATTCGCTGCTCCGGCGATTCCACAACAGTTGTCATTGTGCAACACTTTTATGAAGGTTTTCAAAGTGCAGAGCCCTTCACGGGCCCGAGCTCTCGTCTGTCGTTACTTGTCACCTGCTGTGATGTCACGTCGTCGCTCGGCTTTACGCAGGAAAAACTAGGTTAGCATAGCCATGTATAGTATAGTATAGCTAGGGGGGCTGTGATAGGGAAGTCAGGGTGAGGATGATGGAAAGGAGGCTGTGAAGGGTAAAGCATAACATAGCTGTGTTTGTGTTAGTATAGGTACGAAAGTTTAGTGAGGTTGAGGAAGAGTAATGGGAGGGTGACGAGGGGAAGGAGCAGATGGCACCACTTTGTGAAAAATGAAACTTTCTTTTTCCGCCATGGGCACCGAGCAACTTACTCGTGAAGCGAGCGTCGCCGAAGGGCAGGCGGCGAATCACATTTTCACACTTCCTACAGCTGTTACGCTGTGTGCAACTACAAAGTTTTTCAACTACTGAGGGTGGAGAAATGAAAGTGCTCCATCGGACAGTATGTCAAAGTGTCATTGAACGCTTAACAGCTCCCCCCAAAAAATTACAGCTTTGCGAAAGCTTTATGGTAAGCACGTGTTTCTGAAGTCGGGGGGATGAGTCTTACGTGTTGCCCTTACAGAAGCTGACGGAGGCTGCAAAGGTGCGAAAAATGTCGTGCCTGTTACGCCAGGCTGCGTTTCTGGGAAGGTCGCAGCTGTAGAGTTACGTTCATTCAAAATGTATGCTTACACACAGAATTAGTCCCGCCAACGAAGACTTATTGAGTTGATTACCTTTTTTGTTTTCTTTTCTTGAATCATATGTTTTAATTGATCGGCATCTCGCTCTGTGTTTGGAGCACTTAACCTTGCCCGAAGTGTTTCTTCCCATATTGCCCTTTGATATTTCATTATGTATCAAGCGAACTCTACTTTGCGACACATTAGGCTCATTCAGAATGACTGCTCACATTTATCTGTATTTCGGATTTCTACATCTTATTATATATGGACTTAAACACCAATGTTGGTGTAGCGTTGATTGGCGCAGCATATCGAATCGTTCCTAGCGAAAACCACACAAATTTTGATAAACATGCTGCTACGCATGCGCAGGCATTTTTTTCAGACAAGTAGCCCAACCACAGACAATACCTGCACATGCACTTTCTTTCGTTTTTCCTCCTTGCCGGTGTGGACCACGGAACTAAGTATGAGGCGTGACATTTTAGCAATACAATTAGAATGGTATCTGTGGTGCTCAGGTACCTTCACTGAAATGTGGAGAGGTGAACGAACTTAGAGCGAGGAAAGGATTCAGCTGACGAGAGTTTTTACTTTTAACTGTCTCTACAGAAAAGCAAACCTCACAATTTCTGCAAAGTATCGATTTTCCAGCTCATTGCGCGTCTCGTTCTTATTCTTTCAACGCACCAAGAACTGATGTCTCGTTTTCAATGTTAAACTTCTTTCTCCATTTTATTACAGATCGTTGAGAAATGTATCGCGACAGTTTTTCTACCTCCACCGGCTAGACCTCCGAGGGGAGCAGTTGTCAACAAGTTTTGGTGCAGATGAGGTCTCCCAAAGACGCTGCACCAAAGAATATATCAAGACTCACGTGTAAGAAAACGGACGTGATTTAGGTGCAAGTACTTAATTTTCAGCCAAATGTAGTAGAATGAATAGCAACAGCGCCATGTACATGGAGTACAAAAAAGTGGATACATATTCAACGCAAACCGACCACCAATGTGCAAGACGACATGAATATTTAAAATTTTGGAGAAATAAAGTTCTAGCAACGTGAAAAACATTGTCACAATCTGTCAGTCAGGTGTGCATACGCGCAAGCGCGCAGAATCATTTACTGTGCAAGTGTCTCCTATATCTAGAAAGAAGCTGGTGGCTCTAAACTCTTAAAAATTGGAGTGTTTAGGGAGCATTTCTGCTAAGCTACTATGATCATCATCGATCACGCGTGATTTCTTTGCGTTATTGTCGTTGTATTGGTACTTCCCTGCCAGGGACAGCATGTGCAGTATTACCGCTACATGGAATTCTTGAGAGGAATATGGTGAACACTCAGTTTTGCGAAAAAAGGAAACGCGAGCAAGCCAGACGACCATTACTGCTCGATCGCAGTTATACTCTCCATATATTTATTTTTTCTTAATTTGTAATGAATGTTCTTTACACGTATATGCAAAACAGTGAGCGTGAGTATTTGGATTATGTTTGTAGGTAGTACTTCGTCAGGTTATGAGCGTAAGTTATTGGGCCAGTTCGCACACACAATAATGAAACTGTCACTTGCGCCTTGCACGTTTAATTTTGATGTTCTGAACTTCCGATGCCGAGATCCGCAGTTGTAGTGCAGCAGACGTAGTACTCGGCTGCTAAGCTCCAGTACTACGTCCACACAGGTCTCAGTCCCGACCACGGCAGCGATGCAAACACCCCTCTACTTTCTTTCATTTATGTGCAGGTGAAAGATTTTTACATGTTTCAAGTTAATTATGAGCCCCTGCTCCCTAGCACGTGGCTCATCATTATATTCATTTCATTTTGATGAAGTTTCGAAATTGAAAGTCGGGCTTACCTTTTCTCTTCAACAAAAATGAAGAATAAAAGCATACAGTAAAAGTTAAAATAGTGTAGCGAGAATTTGTCCGACGTCCAACACATCAACGTGCCAGAGAAGCAGGAATGCAGTCAAGAAACAAAGCGTTAAACATCCGAACATACTCAATGAGGCAAGAATTTTAACAAAATACAAATTGATACAGTAAATATTCTTATTCTATGGTAGATCAGTGGTTATCGTACTCCAGTGCTGACCCGAAGGTGGCGCGTTGGACCCGGCCCGGCGATCGCATTTCGGTGAAGCCGAAATGGCAGAGGCCCGTGTACTTTGCTATGTCAGCGCACGTTAGAGAACACCAGATGGTTGAAGTTCGCGGAGCCCTCCATTACGGCGTGCCTCCTAATCGCGCCGTGGTTTTGGGACTTTAAACCCCAGATATTATCATTCAATAGTTATTATTCGTATAAAGGCCACTAAAAGTTTCAGGAGTTTCAAAGCTGTGTCACACAGACACACAAAAAACCAAGCAATGTTTATACCAGTCGCAACGAAATAATGTATTCTAGTAATACAGTCCGAGTGAAAACGGAAATGCCTATAGACTGGACCTTATAAAAATAGTTTATATTCGTTGGGTGTTAAGGTAAATGTGGTTCTAATGTTTGTTTCGCATGTGTTCATATTTCGTTCTGGCACGAAGAACAATGCTCTTTTCTTCACATGTATTTCAAACAATTTTATCTTTTAGGAATAAAAGTGCAAAATAGGGCATGCGTGTTAGTAAAAACCACGTGTAGCTGCTAGGTAGCTGCTTTACTTCTCAGGTTTGTTATTTTTCTGGCAGTGTTGCTGACACTGTAATGAATAATAAATTCATTGAATGATTGACACAGTCGCTCGAGATTTGAGAAACTTAATCACTGCGGGTGGTTAAAATGTAGCTAATATCCCCCCAATAATTAAAGCCACTGATTATCGGGGATAGCATTCTACTTAACAACAAACTACGCAGTGTGGGTTGTATGCCTAATGCCTGCAAGATACCCCACAGCTGTTGTTTGTAGTATCAGTAGTCTGTGATTAGTATAAGATTTAAACGCAGTGTCATAGATGTAACCCGAAAAAACAAAACCAAGTGGCTGGTACAAATATGTTTTTGAATATGAGCTACCTATTTTTTCCATGTCATAGGTCAATCGTAAATATCTCAAAATGTTGTTTTTACTAATCTCAAAAGATCGCGTCATGAAATCATGCAACAATAGAAGTTTGGAACATAAATGTGCAGGGCTCTTACGAAAGAGAAGCAATGTGGCAACACACCCTGCAAGAAACACAAAAAGTCGCTGGATCCCTCGATCTATGTGAGTCAGAAAGAATGCGGATGCATGATGTACGATTATGAATAGTTTCGGGGCGAAGCATGTGCCAAGAGTACTGCGTTCTTTTGTGGACACTGTAAGAAATCCTTCGGATGCTGTAAGTGTAGTCCTATTACCTTTAAGTTATTAGTACATTTTGACGGATAATCAGGAAACGGTCTACTTGAAATTTATTCAGCATTCCCAAAGCGTCAAATGAAAAATCTACACAGACCTGACTTTCGTTGAGTTAGCATTCATCAAACACGCTTGGCTTATGTCAGTGAATTCACGCCTTGAAGGTGTATACTAGCTGTAAATGTCAGAAGTCGGCGAAACGTTCACACGGGGTTATTTTGAGTTTGCGTGCATTAAACATGATTGGTTTCTGTCTGTAAGTTCATGCCGTGAAAGTATATCCGCTGTTAATGTCAGAAGAATCTGACCTAACATTATTGCGGAGTTTTATTGACGGCTACCAATATACATTAGGTTCCCACGTCCTTGCATTCTCCAGTAGCTTTACAGCTTCCTGTATGCATATGCCGTCTCAAAAAAGAGCAGAAAGGAGCGCACTGATAATCTGATAATCGTCTTGGACGTATACCAGTACTGGTTGTTGAGAAGGCTCGAATATTCAAAGAATAACAGTCTATGTGCACATCTCCTCGGTTAGGAAGCATCATTTGTGAACTGACATATTGTAGCGCTAATTATATTCCCAGAAGAAGAAACAGAAGACAACTGGACAGGCTCTAACTGATAACTTTATTCCGACTGGGAACATGTGGCACATGTATACTGTTGCCGAAATCGCACACTCATCGTAGGCATCTTAGAGGCCATTGGGCTTGAATCGGCACAAATATTTGAAGAAGCTCTGTTCCGAGTGATACTATGAAACGAAAGTGACTAACATAATCAAAATTATTTCCCCTCTATGTGGATGCCTCCGGATGTTGACGCTCCATTTTTCCATTACATCCGCCTAGGACTGTGACATCATGAAATCTCGCCTCAGTAGAGCAGGTTTTACAATGTGCCGAAAGGTTTAAAAAAAATACATCTCTAAAGTTCTGGAGACTACGTTTTTTCTAACTGTCTACCACCACTGCCAAGTCCACCAGATGGCGCTACGTGTTTTCACCAATAATATGGTGGCAACCATATTAATGGTGAAAAGTAACTTGAATGTTCAGAATGCGTTGAACGACCACTCGGTATCATGGACGACTTCGCAGCAAAGCGATGGACATACCGACGACGTTCCCGATTACGATCGCCAGGCCACTACATCTAACTCCGGCGCCGAAAGCACACTGACCATGTCCAGGGTTTCTACGCGCGTTTATATCCGCAGTGCTAAAAGCAAAAACCCATGACAGTGTGACTGCAGTTCTTCGCAATAACGCGTACTGTTCACAGCCGATGACGACGCTACGACAAAATCTTCAGAACTCGCCACCATCCAAACAGAATGCTATCGAGAAAACTTCGCCGCCGCCGCCAGACCTGACGACGCCACATAATAGCTGCAGAACGATCGGACACAGCCGTGATCTGACGCCACGACCTAACCATAACGCCAGACGCCGAACTACCGGCATCGACGGGGTCATCGACGGCTACAACAACATTACTCTGGTTGACAATGAAGCCTACTACTCTATCGGCAGCAATGCGTTCGCCGTTAGATTGAAGACACTCAAAATGGACGGTATGGTCCAAAAATTGGGACAACAGAAGGTCACCTAGTAACACCGGCAGAAATCTGCTCAGCAAGAGTCACCATTAATAACCAGACTTATCTCGCGAGCTTCGCAATCCTACAGAACTATTGGAGAAATATCATTTTTGCTACAGACTTCTTAAGCCACTACGGTGCAGTAATCTACCTGAGAATCCAGTCGATACCACTATTCACAGAAAAAGCACAACCATCGCATACTACGCCGGGACACCACGCCTCCAATGTGCTGAAAGATCTAGTCACCGTTCCCCCCCTCGCTCAAGCATCGTATATTTCATTGGCAGTCACAAATCCGCAGACCTGGAAGGCAGTTGTTGAGTGCGACCAGCACCTGTTGGTCAAACTCGAGTTATTCGTCACAAGGAGAACAGCCGAGCTGCGTGGAAGGAAAGCAACTGTGATGCTCGCAACCTTGCGAGAATCACTCAACTGTGATGCTCGCAGGGTCATAACAAGAGCCAATTTTGGCGCCGTAGTTGCCCGCTACCGGTGCCGCTGCCGCCGGTGTCTGTAACCACACTCGCGCGAAATAAGAAAAAAATAAGTGAGATATAATTCTAGGTACAGAAGGGATTTGAACCCGGGCTCTCTGCGCGGCAGCCTTGTATTCTACCACAGAGCCACACTGGTGCTCGAGACTGCTTCGCCAAAACGCCCTCCACAAGTGTCATGTCGGTAAGCAGTCGTGTTGACGTGTGTCATATTGCGTCGTAGTAAATTAAAATAACAAACAGGCGTCACACGATGCCAATTGTGCAACGAATAGGTCTTTGATTGCATACAACAGATTACAAACGGCTCAGCCGTAATTGTTCACCGTCGTCAACCACTGCACAAAGTGCACTTAATGTCTTGCAGATTTCTACAGTTTACCTACCACGCTTATCCGCAGAATTAAGGATAATGGCATAGTAGATGCTTTTGTTCTTTATGAAAGTTACGATGATTTATGGCGTGGCGGGTACCTTGCATGTGTACTTGTACTAGTTGTCCCAAGAGAGTTTACAACCGGGTCTAGAAAAGCAGCTCTTCCAGCTTTCGCTGTGACTGGGATGTGTGTTCTGCGCAGGCTTGGCGATTTTTTGAAAGGACTCTTTTTCGGAGGCTTGCGCAAGCAAGTTAGGCCTTCTTTTTTTTTTACCATTTCAAAACAAAAATGCCGTTATATTTGTTGCAAATAAATACAAATCCAACGCAGTAAATATTGCACACTGGCTCGCCGCCATTTTCTTGTGTTGCAGCTAAAGTAATGTTAAATCATCCCCAGGAAATAATTATGCAATGGCGATAAAGCAGCTCTTTCCTGGACTAAGAGAAACGGAGATGTCATTGCCAATGTCACTCCGGTAAAATTTCAAGTTATAAATGATTGCTCATCTCGATGTCTAAAAGCTAATACTTTGGCAATTGCAGGTTTCGCAAATGAGAATATGACTGCAGTTCATGCTTCAATGCTGTTCATTGGCTTCCTGGTGAGCTTTTGTAAAGAAAGCTTTGAAGTCGGCGGATGGACAGAAGTGAGAACACCAGACACACACGAGTACCGTGCCCTGGCGGAGTACGCCTACATGGTTAAAAAGGGCCTGGATGATCAAGGCATGACATTTCTCGTAACGCAAGCCAGATGGAGGGTATGTTCCGAAGAATGTTCAGCACTACTCCAGTACCCGCTCGGCTACGTGCTTTTCCCGACATATATATAAATATAGATATAGAAGGGTGGAAGCGTATGCTTAATATTGATTTCATTGCAGAGGATAGAAACCGGGTGTTTCACATATGCAACAAGGGGCAATACTGGGATTATATGAGTATACAAAAAGTGCTCAACCGTATCGCAATTCAGATATACTTAACTTTACGACTTGTTGAAACGTCCGGCAGCCGTACCTGTCATGTTTTTAAGAGCGGAACTCTAAGCTTGTTGTTGCGCCGTACTGGTTCTTGATGATGATGATGATCATCATCATGAACCAGAACGCAATCGCTCCGTCCTTTTCAACTTCTTCCCTCCCACAACATGTGCGCCGATTTGTCCGGCGTGGAATACAAATAACTATGAAGCGCGAGTCTGTTACATGACCACAAATCAGGTAAAATCTCGTAACAACTAGTCACATGACCTAAATAACGTAAGATCACGTAATAACTAGTCACGTGACCAGAGGTATTAACATCGCACAACATCCAGTCACGTGGCTGAAAATGACGTAACATTTAGTCACGTGACTAAAATCACGCAACATGGCGTCAAAGGTGGTCAGGTGAAATGTTTGCACCAAGAACACCGTAACAGCTATTCACGTGGCAAGTTCCCGCCAAAACGTAACAGGTAGTAATCTGGCATGTCTATCCAAGTATATCCATACTTGACACTACTAGCAAAATCTTAGCATCCCTAGCAAAAGCTTGGCACTACTAGCAAAACTTAGCTAGGGCAAACACTAGGTCTGCTTATGACTCCAGCCTTGCGTCACTAGGGCTTGCTGCGCACTTTTTTATTATGGAGTACAACTGGGATGAGGAGGATGTGCCTTTAGACTTGTAGTGTTACATATTTATGGTGGCATGCATGTGCATGCGTATGTCAGACATCGTATATTTTTTTAAGAATCTCCTAAAACTTCCGGATTCGAACAATCTTTCGGTGTGACAAATCTAGCTTGTTTAGGTTGCCCAGCCTTTGTCATAAAAATCTACCCCTAAAAAAAGCACAACTTCTGCTCCATAAAATCCAAGTGCTTCATTTTTTGGTAAAAGTTTCAAAGCCTGGAGAAAACATCTATGTTAATTATTTATGCCTTTTAAACTTCTTCTTCCAATTTATGCTGCGAAATATAAAGACGCGGTGCCTACTTGAAAGATTATTTATAGGTTTTGTTCTGCTGTATTTTTAATATACTAAAGCCCCTTAGAAGCAAATGTCCAGAAGGTAAAATTTCGAATATTTTCTGCAAAAAAGATTGCACTTGAAAAATCAGAATCATTTAACAATAAAGTAACTGTTTGCGAAGATGCGTGAGAATGCGCTTTCATGTGTTCGGATAAGACACTCCCTCTATAAGATACATACATAACACCAGACATGTTAGAACAGTACTGTTGCGACTAAAAGTGTTCGTTAAATAGCGATATGGAAATTCAAACATCGGGAGCATGCATGAGAAACATATGCAACACAGCTTTTTTTTGCGTAGAAAGTCAGCATAAACTCCGCAAATTAGATTTGGGAGCACTGCCATTTTGTGAAGTATGAGACATGCAAACGATTGAAAGTCGACGGCACATAGGGCGGCAGCGCCGCCTGCCTTGAGAGCAACGCGCTAATCGACGACAGTACGAGTTAGTTATCTAGCCGGTAAGAATCAGCGGACCTTCTCTACTTGCGAAAGAAGCAGCATCAACTACTTCTTCCAGCAATATTATGGCGACAAAAGAGGAAGCATTCATAAACTCTACACATTTCAAGAAATCTTTAAAGTATGAAATACTGATGACGGTCTTGCTACATATTGAGTCCAGCTGCAGTGGAGGTCTACCGATGAAGCGTGGCCAATAGGCTCGGCCAATCGCAATGTATAATACTGCGTGAATAAGCCTGTTTCGATATCCTGGAGTTAATCTGATAGACAAGACAAGGGGCAAAATCAGTGGCTTTTCTACGCCAGCTATTTGTTGGGACGTGACGGGACGAGCTTCACCAAAAAATAAACAGAACAGGCCTATGGTCAGTATGGGCGCCTGGGCTGACAAATGTGGTGAGGCTGACGGAGATGCTGCCCTAATCATGACATCAAGGGAATTATCTTTCAGGAGAGAAGGCACGTCGTTGTAATCCTGCCACAAAAAGTGCGCCAAATTTCAAGGAGTGTATGGGAGTGAATTCTTTAACAAGTGAAGTAAATGATCCCTACATTATTAGTTTTATCGCTTCAATAATGTAACATACACAATTAAATTACAAATGGTACGTGAGCTTTTAAGAGCAGAGAAGCCTCAGAATTTTTCAACACGGAATAGCTGTCATGATAGGTATGAGCGTGCCCACATCAGCGTTATCTTTTTGCAGCGTGCAGCGTTTTGAGAGGCATATTTCATTACTCCGTTTTAAAGACTTTCTCTCACTGTGTAGGTTCAGCGAGGAATAGTGCATAACATTGGATTCATTGTCTTCCACCAAAATGTGGTATGTTCTAATTTACCGCATCTAATGCGCACGTTTACGTTTGCTCTATCTGAGACTGATGTTTCGGACGCCGTCTTGCCCAGTAACAAAGACGACGCTGTATAAGCGTAGATTCTTCATCAGATTGCTGGACTATTTATCAGCTCTATTGTTTAACATGAAATAATCATCCTTTAAAAATGTTTCCGACCTTCCTCTGGAATAACAAAACTACTTATATATCTATACAGTAACGCGCCTAACATTTACTTCTGAGAACTTGCGTTTTGTTTATCTATCATTAGTTATTAGTGCGTACATTCTACAACTTCTTCTTAAAGCCGCCCAGATTTTGAAGAACACGAATGTTAGAAAGAATGAAAGAAAATGAATTTTAAAGGCTGGTAGTCTTGTTAGACGCTACATTAATTAACACTGACAGTCGAGCCAGGGAACATATAGGGGATGTTTTTTTGTAATAATTATGATGTAAATGAGAAAAAAAATTTAAGGGGACAAAGAGATAACATCTTACTGGCAGTGACCAAACCTGCGACCTTCGAATAACACGTCCGATGCTCTACCAACTCAGCTATGGCGAGGGTCTTCACTCCATCCATTTCATCGGGTACATCAGTGCTTTTAACCCTGGGAGAGTTAATCAGAGCCCCTCGTAGCCATAACGGCGAGTGTAGAGCATTCTTTTTCTGCCCACTTTCATCAGGGAGCGCGTGATATTATGAGCTGGCAGCTGACTAATAACACCTCGCATACCACTCGAAGGCATGAAGTCTGCCAAAAAGACAGCCTTGCAATGAATGAACGAATGAATGAAACTTTTGAGGGCTCGGTTTTCTTTGTTAGACAAAGTATTAATGAGAACTCACAGTCAGTATAGTCAGAGAAAGTATAATTATAATAATTGTCGGGTTTTAACGTCCCCAAACCCCAATTTTATTATGAGATACGCCGCAGTCGAGGGCTCCGGAAATTCAGACCACCTCTGGTTTTTTAACGTGCACCTGGATCTAAGGACACGAGCCTCAAAATTTACCCGGACGAAATTCAACCACACTGCCGACATTGCGGCTGCCTGAAGGCTACCCAAAATCACATTCTTTGGGAATGCGAGGGGAACCCTCCTCCAAAAGCAATACTGCCAGCTTCCTTCCTCGAGGCGTGGGAGTCACTCCTGTCTTCAAATGAACTACATACTCAGACAGCAGTTATTAACTGGGCCGAAAAGGTCGTGGCGAGCTACTGCCCACCACCATTTGAACCACCGGCAAACTAAGTTGAACGACCTCGCTGCCCCGTTAATAAAGTTGTTTCTCTCTCTCTCTCTCTCAAGCATTCCCGCCTCCATCCAAATTGCGGGCGCCGCGGCCGGGATTCAATCTCGCTATCTGCGGGTCAGCAATAGAGCACCATAACCATCAGACCATTGTGGCTGGTGTTAGGGGAAAGTATAGGGGATGCTATTTGTAACACATTAACAAGGAAAGAGGAGATTTTAAAACGCCTCTTATTTCGTTCATTCATAGGAGCGGTCTCGTTCTGGCTGACTCCATGCTTTCAGGTAGTATGCGAGGGGTTATTACTCAGCTGCCACCTCGTCAAAGATCACGTACTACGTGGCGCCAGCAGGCAGAAAAAAAAGTGTTGCCTAACAGAAAACAGCGCTTGCAAACGGCACAAGAAAGACAGAGAGGACTTGGCGCTGGCTGAGAACGTTAGTGCTTCTTTTGTGAGTACAAATATACACGCCTCTTTGGAGAGGGAAGTTACAACAAAAATTGGGGAAAAGGGAAGGCGTATGCACCCGACTAGCTCATGATTATGCAATTTTCAAATGCAGAGACAATTATTATAATTCTCGGTTAGAACGATCCACGGTGCTTTGACACGCGATGGCCCAATGTAACCAATTGAGAAGGCTTTGTAGATTTCCTAGGCGCAGCAATCACGACATCCGCGCAAGATAGGCGTCATTCGAAACTGGGTATGCAGTCACACCAGCCACAACGAATTACCAGATTACTTCCTGTTTTGGTCTTAAGGTTAACCTTGTGCTCTCGTAGGTGATCGCTCATGGAGCGTTAGGAGTGCAGCGAGTGTAGCTACCGTCGTAATTTCGACAAAACGTGTCTCTAGCGCAGCTATCGTGATTGTGGTGCCCGGCAAATCTATGAAGAGTTCACAATTCATTCCATTGAGCCACCATAAGCGAACGCATCAGAACTGTCAATTGGGCGAGTTGTGTGCTTCCATCATGAGTCTAATAATTATATCCGCATTTAAACATTGCATATTCATGGCCTAGTAGGGAAGCACGCGTAGGGCCTCGCCTTTCCCCACGTTTTGTAGCGCATCGAATTTGACAGCTCTATGTGTGCGTTTTTGTTGTTGTTCTTATCGATACAAGTTCTGTTCTTCTTGTTCTCAGTGTTCAACGATATTTTTCTTCTCCCTGCAGATGATCGAGAAATGTGTTACTGTGGTTGTCGTGCCTCCATTTAACAGACTTGCGTGGAGAAGGACCGTCACTAAATTTCGGTGCAGACCAGTGGCATAGGCTGAAATCTTTTTCCGAGAAAGAAAGAGGGGGGGGGGGGGGGAGGGCTCTGTTCTAGTGCTCCAATGGACTTATAAAAATACTAAGTGCCAATAAAATGTCATTGTTATAACCGATAATTGCTATAAACGGGTTGCACGGAAGAAAAAAAACAAATAGGGGGATGGCAGACTGCTGTGAGAATAGTATGTTATCGGGTGGGATACGCCAACAGACATCAGTGATAGCCCTAAATATGACGAAGCTGCCGATTTTTCAGACATTCTTGGAAAATTGGGCCACTCTTATGGGGCTGCCACAAGCCCCATAGAGACAATTTCTGACAACGTCCTGAAGTATCGGATACCGAAACTTTTCAAAGTTTCAACTTTTTACTCAAATTGCATGTCAGAAAGTGTATTTAAAGAAGCCACCGCCGCTCCCGCACCGTAGCGGATTTCAAAAGTCAGCTTTGCCGCAGTGCTAGAACGCTTCCGCATTGAAGCATACCGTGACTCAGAAGGGGTGCTGGGGAACGTTGGAGTAGTGGTCAGCGGGGTTCACCAGCTTGAATTTCTTGTTTACTTCTTTCTTTTCAATGATTTTGCATTCCATTACCTCAAGGAACGGACACCCAACCAACCAGAATTCATTGTTATAACTGATAATGCAGCATGTGGGCGTTGCTGTAAGCGGGTTATTTCAACATAGAAAACATACAAAAGTTCCCGGCATGTTATCCTAACATAGAACACTATCGCGAAATTTCTGGTAGCATATGAGGCAGAAAATTGTAGTTACATAATTGGTCTTCGAAACACCTTACACAAACGCGATTGCTTTGTGAGTAAATCAAATGTGGTATTGAAAGTAGAAACGATACCCTCAGGATATATTTCCTGTCGAACATCGCTGACGCGAAATTCTGCGAATTTGCAAGCCTCCTATGAGATCATGTTTTTTTTCTCTCTCCGAAATGCTCTGGAAACTTAGTGCTTTTCTATACGAGAAATGAGCATGAATCGTTTCAAATACATGTGAGATGGTCACCAGAATTGATGGGGTGCTTATCATTGGCTGACGCATTACGAGCCATTAAAATGGAAACGATTTAACGATCTCAGTTTCATCAAGGATTGATGAAGCTATAATTGGAAAATTCAAGAAAAAAATTACACCATCTCCCGCTAAAGGGAACCATGTGTAGATGTGAAGCAGCGGGCGCTAACGCTTACACTGGCGGTGGCGTTGACGCTGGCCCTATCGCAGCGTTGCGCAGGAGAGAAAACTGAGGAGGCGCAAAGCACGCAGTGATGGAGCGGTGTTTCCTACTGGAACATGCCAATCGCTGCTAATGGGCAATGAGAGACAGAAGACCTCCGACTGGACACAGAGACCCGCACTCCGCTTTTAGTTAACGCGCACGCTCCGAATTTTTATTGTTCAACAACGCACAGGAGAAATCTTTCACCGGCACCACCTTGGAGGTCAAGATCCATTGCCATATATACGGGATGGCCAGTGAACGGTTGTGCAGCGCGAGCAGTCGGTTTTTTCAGCAAGAAACTCGCTAGCAGACGCTCCCTGCGTCGGCGTCGCGAGGCGAGAGAAGGGGGAAGCGGAGGAGAGGAGAGAGGGGGTGACACGCATGCGCAGTGGGGAGTGTGAACGCCGTGGGCAGGGATGCGTAGAGGAGAGAGGGGGGGAGCGTAGGAGAGGAGAGAGAGGGGGGACGCGCATGCGCAGGGGGGAGTTAGACGCCGCGGGCAGGGGATGGAGAGAGGGGGGGAGTGTAAGAGGGGAGAGAGGAAGGGAGGCGCATGCGCAGTGAGGGTGTGGTTGCCGTGGGGAGGGATGCCTAGAGGAGAGAGAGGGGGAGAGGAGGTTTTTTTTATTTTTTATTTTTTCTTTAACTGTATGCGCATGCGCAGTAAGGGTGGGCACGCGGCACACCACCACCACCACCACCACCACCACCGGATTAAGCTTCGCCATAAGATGCTTCACATCTAAAAGGAAATGAAGAAACGTAATTTCCACTTCCAGGTCGCATCAGCCATCCGGAAACATCAGATCAGCATATCGTGTAGGCGGCTTTTTCTTATTCTCTTTTTTTCTTCTCCCTTACCTACAGTATATCTTTATTTGACCAGTTCTTTCACATAAAGAAGCATTTGGCACAACTACTTGCTGTAGAAAAACTGTTACAGTTTACTCCGTCGAATGTGAAAAAACGTGTCCAGGCAAGCAGAATGGCTGTAATTTTTTTCACCATGCTCTCTTCGCTTGTCGAAATCATTTGCAGTGAATAAGTCATCTTATTGTCTCTTCGTTGGGAAAACATATGCTTTAATGCTTCTTATGTACAGTGCTTTCGGTCACATGTGACGCTGTCCGAGAACCTTAAAGCAGAATTACGCTTTCGAATTTCCTGGAATATTCAGACGAAACATATCGTGCGTAGAAGTAGAATCGATTTGCCCTATGTGCCCACCTGATGGGTTGGACAAGAAGATAATTTAGATGAATTGTAAAAAGAAATTAATGCAGCTTCCCATTAGTGGTGCCAAGCGGGAAAGAAATGTGGAGCTGGGTCGCCCTCGTTCTTTCTCTTTAATTTTTCTCTTTCTTGAATCATCGTCTCTGTACTTTTCATGTATTTTTGTTTCTATTTATTTGTATTTGTTGGTTTTTCCCTCTTTATAGCTATTTCTATTTCTCATTCTTTGTCTTTCTTTCATTTCTTTATCTCTATTTCTCTTTTTCTCGCTTCCTATTTCTTTCTATCTTTTCCTCTTTCTTAATATTTCGCTCTCTATCTTTGATTTTCTCTTTTGTGTATTTCTTTCTTTGACCGTTTTAGCACAAAGCTGTATGCCTAACATAACAGTGCCATTTCTTGGAAGCATCTATAGACTATTTTACGGAAGCCTTTCGGTGGCGGTGTAACTGGACTGTTAACCTTACCGTTTCGTATCTTTACCAACTAACCGGAAGGTCGCGGGTTCGATCCCGGCCACAGCGGTGGCATTACGATGTAGGCGAAATGGTAGAGGCCCGTGTACTATGCCATGTCAGTGCGCGTTAAAGAACACCAGATGGTCAAAATTTCCAGAGACCTCGACAACGACGTCCCTCATAATCACATCGTGGTTTTGGGACGCAAAACCTGAGATAACATTATTTTATGAAACATAGAGTGCTACGGTAGACGTATACGCATGAAAACTGGTGGGTTGGTGTGCTCGATATTTCATGACAATATCAATTCACGTCGTGAAATATGAAAATAAGAAAACATTCGTTTAAGAGCACGAGGTGGCGGCACCCATATGTCTTTCGTGAAATCGCCCATACGCTAACAATACGTGATGCCAAGCTTTTAACCGCTATTCTGTGTGCAATCTATAAGCCACATATCATTTGTGCGCATTGTCAGCCCTGACGTGAACAATGTCTCGATGAATCAGCAGGCTATAACTAAAAAAATATTTTGGTTTACTCGCCTGCCTAACACGATTAGTCCAAGTAGATGCACAATATGTTGAATAACGTTAAGTTGGTCGTATTAGCCGAGCGAACTTGAAAGGTATGTAGTACGTTATTTCAACAGCACTAAGGTGAGCGAACCAAATAGGTGAAGAGTCTGATTTCATGCGAGCATGTCCGGTGAACTTTGAGTGAGCAAGTGCCGGAACATGTATTGTTCGTGGACGCGAACTCTTTACACGGCGATTTCTTGTGCGCGAGTTGGTGTTACACGCATCAACAAAGTCAGCGCGAAAGCAGGAGGACAGAAAGCACATATACAACGGGCAGGTTCCAAATTGCTGGTAAAGTTTATTTGTAGAAACCAGGATATATACATGAACATACGAATCTGCCCATCGTGACACTACTAAGGTTCCATTGCGTCATCTAACCCCTTCAGTTACAAATTATGATGCACTGTCTGCAAATAGATAGATAGATAGATAGATAGATAGATAGATAGATAGATAGATAGATAGATAGATAGATAGATAGATAGATAGATAGATAGATAGATAGATAGATAGATAGATAGATAGATAGATAGATAGATAGATAGATAGATAGATAGATAGATAGACAGACAGACAGACTCAATGTGCCTGCAGTTCGCTAAGTATTGCTTCGCAATTAAAAAGCACTATATTTACTCTATATGCCTATCTAATGAGGTGAAGAACATCAAAATTTAGACGAGAAGAAAAAAGAAAACATTGGCGCAATGAAATTGGCGCTTTCGTTTTTTATCAAATCTGCAACTTTGTCAACTATTCATCAAACGGCGGCAATTTGCAGACGAACATACATGGTCTTGTCTTAACAGTGACTGTTCCTCACCGACAAAACAGTATTATAACGTTAACCACGGCATACTTCAACGTAACAGTAGTATTTCTTTCAATTATATGCGCTTAGTAAGACTGAGTAATCCCAGTCTTTCACCAGTCGCCTAATGCAGCTCAGGCTAAAGAGGTGGTCATCGTATTGACCGCCTCTCACGGCACAGCAAGGATCATCATCACGGACTCGCGCTTCGCCTGTTCCCGATACTTGCGTGGTACCATAGCCCATCTGGCCGCCCATCTTCTCTAGGCAGCCTCATGGCTCTTTCACCCACAGTCCATCCGCACCGTCTGGTCTCCTGGTCACGCGGGTCTTAATGTTAACGAAGCGCCGCAAGCCGCTACCTGGGTCTCTCTCTCCCAGGCAGTCACCCCTTGCGACTCTGCATCTACCCCATCCCCCCCCCCCCCCAAGTGTCGCGGTTGTGGTGTCCTCGCCTGAGTCACTGCGTCACTCCCCCCATCCTTCACTTTTTTCCAACTCAGAATCTCTCTATCTCCATCAGGCTGAGATTCTCGAATATTAACGGACCTGACATCGTCTTTACCCAGACTCTGCACGGGGTCTCTCTAAAGCGGACGAGCGACTTCTGAGACGCTTGGAGACGAACACCTTCTGTACTCAGGCCGCCCAGCATTTCATTCCGGGTATATACGGCTACTGTGTGCATTTTGGGGTCCTGGCCGACAGCTATCGCATGATTGCAGTATGCCCCACCATGCCTCTTCCTCTTTCATCCTCTTTCCCCCTACCCACAAGAGAGGCTTGGGAGGAGTTCCTGCTCGCCTGTTTTACCCAGGAGGCCCCATGCCCGAAGCGGCGGTCATCTCCAGCGGGCTTACGGAATAGGCAGACCCCCCAAGTGCATCTGTAGTGGAACTCTGTAGTTTTCTGAATAAATGTTTTTTTTTCGCCACCACCACCGTCGCCAGTGTTCCATGCTCAATATTGCCACGCGCGTTTCGTATTATACTTTTGCTGTATTTGGTTTACGCCCACAGAGACTGTAAGCAATGCTCAGCGCAAACCACGCCGCATTTCTAGAAGCTTCGCGATTATTGTAGATCGTTGTGTTAAGATTGCGCGCAAGACGCGAACACGCGAGCTTATTCCAGAGCTTTGGCGACAACCAGTGATAAGGCTGGAATATTCGAAGACACGCGTATAAATGTCGACGCGCTTCACCGCTTGTCAGTTGATCGACGGCCGACGCTCTGTTCGCCGCTATCAGTGCCAGCGTTTATTGCTGTAATCTCCCCTTCGGTTTACCGGCCACAAGTTCGGCTGCTGCCTTCGTCAACGTCACGACCACGTGACAATATATAAGCCACGTATAATTTGCGCGCATTGTCAGTCCCAGCTGCGATCACGGTCTCAATCAATCAGCAATATCTAAATAAAGAAATCTTTCAGCTTATTGTCTTGCCTGATACGCTTACTCAAAATAAATGCGAAATCTGTTCAAGAACACTACGCTTCCCGTAATTACCGAGAGTACTTGAAAGGTACGTAGTATGTTGTTTTCAACAGCGCTAAGCCGATGGAACCTAACATACGTGTGGCTAGGTGTCTGAGATCTTCTCCAGGAAAGCTAGCTTGCGCTACTGCAGGATCATGTGTAGGTCGAGGGTGCGAAGTCTTTGCACAGAAGTTTATTGCGGTCGGGTCGGTTCAACAAGTGAATAACGTGAAATGCCTGTTGAGTACACCATGATACCCTTTCCCACAGTCACGTGTAGCACATACCTGCATACAACGGCCAATAGAAGGCGGCTGTGCGCCACAAGTGATTCACAGTTTACGAAAATCCAGGAATGGCGGGAGTGTACTTTGGAAATGAACGCGATAGCACCTAGTAGTAGCGTGGCAGAAAATCCGGTGCCGAGTTCAGCGGTCTTAGATATTAACCGAAAATTCCGTTGGACGCAACTAATAATTATCGCAGTTTTAGCCGGAGTTGAACCCAGGGATCGTGTATGGCAATCGAGCGTCCTACCAGACATGTACCACGCCTGTGTTTTAAACTGCGAAGCAAAATGGCCTGTACTAGGGTTGTGTCGGGGCCTTGTCACCTGTGTTTGCAGCTCAGCGGGCCCGGGCTGTCGCAGAGGTTGTCATAGGTGTCCCGGATAAGGGACCCTCCCCGTTTTCTTCAAAATTAAATAAATATGTTTTCATCAATATACAAAGAAACAACGCAGTTACTAATACAACACAGCAAGTTATATTTAGAAGTTCGGCTAATCAGGATGAATAAGCCAATGATTGCTACGTATCGTCATCGCGCCATAGCGTGCGCATTGCTTTGACAAAACGAACGCCTGTTTCTTAACGGGTGTACAGACACAAAATCCGATCATTAGCCGACGTACCTGGTAAGCTCACGACATATGCACAGCAAGAAAATGTAGGGGAAGGCGTCGATTCATTTCGTAAAGCTCGGTTCAAAGAAAGAAAAAAATCGACATAGGCATCTCCTAACTGAATGGTTTGCATGAAATCAACTCCCATAATTTATCGAATCTGCCGCAATTTCTGTACAAGGACATACAGAATCCCAACGTCACGAAGGCTCTAATGCAACAGGTAGGCAATCTTGTCATCTGTAAGGAAAAACTAGCCTCTAGGAAGAATGTACTACACATCATCCCATACTGGCGCAGATTCACAAAACCTCGAAAAAGTTGCACGAAGGCATAATGTTAATCCTGCGTTCAGGGTCATAGTTCTCAGTATTCTTGCAGGTGTCTCTGTCCTCAGGAGCACCACTTTTATTTAATAATTTATTTATTTATTTATCTATTTAAATAGTTAGTTAATTTTTTTTGTTTGTTTCTTTGTTTGTTTTCTTGTTTGTTTGTTACACGCCAGCCCCATTGAGCCCTACAACTTGAGTGGCAATGTTTTATAATGCTATTGAGACAACAAACAATAATTGGTTTTTATTCGAGCTCCATTCATAGCTACGATGGCCTAAGTTGAAGGGGCAAATCAAAAACCTACTTTCGCATCCTCAGATTTAGCTACGTGTTCATTGAACAATGGTGCCTAAAAGCAATCCGCGTGCCAATCCTGCAGCGTGCGTCACAGTTCAATTCTGGTGTTCACCCGCTAAATCCAACATTTAACGTGAACAAGAAAGATTACCGAGCGATATAGAAAAAATGAAAACTGATCAAGTTAATGAGATTGCGCCTGTGCCTACTTTTTACAACAGGAAATACTGTGCCTCTTGTATGCAAAGAAACACTAATCGTTTCAAAGGCTTACGTGTTATTACTCAGAGATGCTTCTCCTACGCAAATATTTTACCCGCAGTGCATGGTGGTATGCGAGCATTCGGGAGACAAAATGAAGTGTAACCTTCCCTTAATATGGAATTTAGCCAGGTGAGAATGTGGTTCTTTCATAAGGTGGTCTACACACAAAATGGGCGCTCAAATAGATGATACCTACGAGTGCTCCCAATATTGTTACTGCTTTATTTCCAACCTACGCATGCTTCGTTCAAACCATCAGTCTCTTTATTTCGCTTAGCTGAATTACACAGAGCACGGTGAAAATATGCGTAGCCAGGCACATTTTTAATTGTTTGCTGTTTTAAACCGCCAGTTTCGACACAACAGAGAAAGCATAACCTGTTCGCTGCTCTTATTTGATCCTTAAGTAGCCCTGCATAATAATGTATCGGGATTGCAAACGTATGAGGACCTTATTTGTGGACGTAAAATGATGAAGTTCTGAAATTTTTGAAGAAACTCAATTGATTTGAAATGCTTCAGTACTGGCTTGAATTGGTTCAATTCAAGATTTTGAAGGAAATGAAAGCCCGTAAATACGGGCCACAAATCGTTTGGGATTTCAATTTCAAGAGCCCACTGTAGTTTTATACGTTCCAAGTAAGAAAAGAAGCATTACAAACATGTCGACGATGACATGTTTGTCCTAGTGACTAGGATAAACATGTCCTAGTCGTGTTTACGAAACGCATATTTAAGTAATTCGGAATGCTCCTACAAAACAATTATACGGTGAAAATAAAACAAAGCTACCCAAAACAAGGGGACACAGTTTGGGAAATGCTTGTATGACCTCTTGAATAGTTAATGATTCAAGAACAGCACTGATCTGTATGTTTCAACTTCACTGTTATGGCAACTGCAGGTTCCGCAAACAGAGATATGGCTCCAGCTGAGATTTCAGTGCTACTCATCGCATTGTTACTTAGCTTTCCCAAAGAAAGCTTCGAAGCCGGTGGATGGACGGAAGACAGAAATCCAAACACAGACGAGTATCGTGCGTTAGCGCGGTTCGCCTACGCAAATCAGAGACACAACAGAAATAGGACCTTAAGGTTTCTGGTAACGCAAGCCAGAGGAAAGGTACGTACGTTGTCCAATACTGTTACCTTGGCAAATTTTTGCTTTATAAAACGCACAGTTTCCTACCTGAGACACGGGTGGACGCCTACCCGGGGCTCTGGCACACGTCAGCTAGCGCGAAAGGCTGGTGTCCTGCCTTTTTTAGGGACCACAAGCAATAGAATACCCCTCTTCTTAAGTAAACCATGGCATAAGTGACCCGAAACATGTGCTATACCCCTATCAAATGGGATATCAATGCAAGTCGAGATTTAGTCACGAAGACAACAATTGGACATGATAATCACATTTGAGCTTATCTATCAAAAGAGGGCTTCAAGGAAACAGAACACGCCAATAAGCGATTTAAGTTGGTGACAAGATCTATATGAAAGAAAAAAATCCTAACAGGTCTAACAGAAAACAGTGCTTCAATATGACAAGAGGTGTTACCAAATCATGCCAATTGGTGAGAAGATCATTAAGAAAAACGAAACACAAATGAGAATCCCTAAAAACGCAATGACCATAAGGACGGTAGTGGCACATTATTTGTGTTGTTTCACTGCGTGTAGTAATTGTGATATATAATGTAAATTAATAAAAGTGGATGAAAATGAACTTCCGCAAGTACGGAGTATACCTACAAACTTCGGGTAAAGCGTCCGACGTTCTACCAGTTGAGCTCTTGACCGACTGAGCAATTGCACGGAAATATACAACTAATGTCTCATATGCCTTCCTGAGTTTAATTGTCCGCTGATTTCATTAGGTTGTGAGCAAGAAAAAAATATCAGGGCTGCGCGGAACACAAAGCACAGTCGTAGCGAAAGATGCTGTCCGCGGCCGGTTGCTCGACAGTTCTAGCAGTTGGGATCCAATGTGTACCTGCAAAGGCAGGTGTGACCTGTTCACCACACGCAACATTTTGTGAAAGCGTTTTAGTGACTTATTTTAGATGTTTTTCTTCAAATGTGCAGATTGAGAGAGGAAGACTGATCAACATTGCATTCATTGTCTACCTAGGTGATGTGGTAAGTTGTAATATGGTGCACGTAGTGCGCATTTTTTATTTTTCGTCATTAAACCCTGAGGACCAGCTGCGGCTGGTGGAAAGGGCTTGGGCTTCGGCTACAAGCCATGGCTACCTGCAATGAGGTAGTCACCCACCTTTGGACGAAGTGTACGCGATCCTGCTCGTATAATAACGTTTACTTATCTCTGCCTTGTAAGCTAAATAGTACGGATACCTTGTAAAGTTAGGATAAATAATGCTGATATGCGTAGGCTAAGACCCCTTTGTTTGCTCAATTATTCATTGTATTCATATTTTACTACACGAATTTATCATAGTAACATTTCCTGCTCGAAGCCTTGTCACACATTGTATTACAACTAATCGCATTGATATTGCAATGAAGTCCCGAATATTTTACGCGCCACGCTGAGCTTAATTATGCAGGCATCTGTGGGATCAATGTAAAAATTCTTGGACGAACGCACTATAATTTCAACGAAAATAATTAAATGGCGCCTGATAAGTTGTACTAGGCGGGCGCCGTCAGCGGCAAGACATGACATGCTAAAAAATATCATGTGACTTACGCGGAGCGGACAACAGGCAGGTGCGTCACTTCGTATCGCTTTAGAGAAACGTATGCAATGTGCGGCACCTCGTTTCAGCAGAGGGCACCCCGTTGCAAGTTACATGGCAGCATCTTAACAGTGGATAAATTTAATCGTAATACCGGTGTGTAAACTGCCCATGGATTTCACTTCTGGACACCTACGAATGTTTCTTTAACGAGTGTTTCCTTTGTTTTTTCAGATGCTCGAGAAATGTATCGCCATAATTCATGCGCCCCCCGATCGGTACGCCTCGTAGGAGAGCGTCCGTCACTAAATTTTGGTGTCGAACAATAGCGTAGCCAGGGTGGGAAGTGGAGGTTCAACACCCATCCCGCTCCCAAAATTTTTCAATCTTGCATGTGTATATATAAAGCACACATACAAAGGCACCCACGAACATAAATAAAGTGTTGTTGAAGCGATCCCGAAGAAAATTTCTTGGTGCGGTACTGATGCCGATGAGTTTTTCGTAGCGAAAGATACATTGGCCGTATTCTGGCCGTATAGCTGTGGCCGGTGGCCACACCACGAGCTGAGCCGTTGCCTAGCACCCGCCGCAGCTGGCAGCCCCGCTCGCCGCGCCATCTGGCATGACGTCAGAGGAGGAGCCGGTGAAACACATTGCAACAGAAAAGGAGCTGGCGTTGTATATATATATCGAAGGCACTCGTGGGTGGGATTTGTCGCCAGATATGGAAAGTGAGTCGGCGAGACTAAAAGAAGCCAGGCTTCGTCGTCGGAACGAAACCAAGGAGGAGGCAGCAAGCAGGGGAGACGTAGGACGAACGAGGCGCGCGCTTCGAGAAGCGTGGTGAGTAAGAAGCGGTCACGCGAGTGCATTCCGATGACGATAGTTCGTCGTCTAGTTCAACAGCTCGTGCCTATAGGCTGCAGATGAACGACGGAATGAAACCAGGAGGAGGCAACGAGCTGCGGGGACAGAAAAAGAACGTGCTCGGTGTATCGAACACAGACGGCAGAGTCATGCAGCTCGGAGAGCGGGGCGTCTAGCCGCTGGTACAACGCAATTGGGTGATGTGAAGGCTCGCCGCGTGATGGACCATGTGATTGGGCTGGCTTAAAGTTCAATAATTACGAAGCTAAGCGATACAAATGTAACCGTACATAGCACCAAGCTGAACAATAAGTTTAACCGTACCTCTCGCTACGCACACCCTGGAATAAGTAAGTGAAGCCACAGATATTTCTTCAAAGGCGTACAGTAGAGTACGTGAGGGAAACTCCGGCACATGCATTCCAACTTCATATACGTGCAAGTACAGAATGCGCAATAACAGCAATGGCATCCCTGACAATGACATGGACGCCGGAATCGTTAGTGCAAATGTTGTTAATGTTTGGCAACTTCTAGTGCCAAACATTAGGAACACTATAAGACTTAATTTTGATCAGCCTGGATAATACATATATACACACCTACTCTTATTCCTCAAGAACAAGTCTTTACAGCAAAAAAAAAGAATAATGTAAACAGTTAAGCTCCATGTTTATCACTCGGTGACTTATGTGTGCCCTATTAGTGCGATAACGGTTGGGGATACACTCAGCGCGAGTGTACACCTCTGTAGCTTCAATATCTCTATCAGCTTTACCCCTATGGCCGACGTGATTTCCACTGGGTGCAAAAAAGGTGAAGTGCAACATCGTTCTTTTCGCAGCGCAAAAGAATTGTCGTCAGACAAATAAATAAATAAACAGGGGAGTCTAAGCATGAGAAAGACATGCACCGAACTATAAGAATGGTGTAATGATAAAAGCGATAGTTAATAATAATAATAATAATAATAATAATAATAATAATAATAATGATAATAATAATAATAATAGTATCTGGGGTTTTACGCCCCAAAACCACGATATGAGTGAGAGGAACGCCGCCGTGGAGGGCTCCGGAAATTTCGAAGATCTGGTGTTCTTTAACGTGCACTGAAGTTGCACAGCATACGGTCCTCTACCATTTCACCTTTATCGATAAGAATGGTTTGGCACTCCCTTCACATACCACTTTCACAAAGATAAAGGTGTACAACCATTGCAGTTTGTGTGTACTAAAATAAGGGTAGAAGAAACGGATAATAACAGAACACACTCGACTATAAATAAAAAATAACACATTGATTGATCGAATGAAAAATGACAGGAGTAACAGAATAGGGCCAGAAGAAAGAAATATGTCTGGATCAGATAACAAAGAGGTCTAGGAGACATTTGAAAATGAAACTATGGGTCTGGCCAATTTACGCAATGAGAAATTTATGTAGGATGCTTAGATTTTTTCGGAGAATATGACGACAGATAAGTATAGTTGCACGTTCTGATGATCATCTGTTGAGTTTGCTCTGTAGTCAGCCGGAAACACAGATATCTAGAGCGGCTAGTCGGTCGCTTCAGCCACTATTTTTT
>JALIZH010011626.1:0-20896 GCA_030522465.1 Rhipicephalus appendiculatus | reverse complement strand
GGCATCTGAGCGCTCAGCTGTTCGCATTTCTTTTCAAACGGTTGTAATCTCGATAGAAATAAAAAAAAATCACAGCATATCCACGGAGTGAATGATGATGAGTGGGCGAAGCTGCGGAGGTTCATCGGTAAACCGTGAATCTTCCGTGAATTCTGCCCAGTACATCATCTTAGACGTGAGATCGGGCGCGTTTATACTAAAGGGTCGATGAGAGTTATGGTGAATGAAGCAATCATGGTTACACCGTGAAATCTTCAGTGGTTTCGCCCAGCAGTAATCAAAGCTATAGTGTGTGTGAAATTTTATTCAAACTTCAACGACCGGTCGTCGTCCATGGTCCGCCAAGCAGCACGATCCGGCAAGCGCACTCGTAGGCGATCCGGGGAGAATGAGAGATCCCCGCGCTATCGGAGAGAAGCTGCACCGTCAACGCCATCTAGCGTACCTTCACCCAACCGCCATATTGTACGCATGTCTATAGGACAGCGCCCTCTCGGAAACGAGACGAGAACTGGAGATGACGACACCATAGCCACGGAGTGAATGATGATGAGTGGGCGAAGCTTCGGAGGTTCGTCGGTAAACCGGTAATCTTCCGCGAATTCTGCGCAGTACATCATCAACGACGTGAGATCGGGCGCGTTTATACTAAAGGGTCGATGAGAGTCATGGCGACTTGCAGCTCACTTTAATTTTACATGTACGTTGTGAATTTTTTTTATTGTTTTAATCACGCACAGGAATCACCTCACACAGGCACTACCTTGGAGGTCGAAATCCAGTGCCTACTGGCTACTCAGGATGCATGGACAACCGAGAACCGCCCAGGTGATGCCATAAGGAGCTTCGCCCCTAAGAAAACATGAATGATTCTTCTGTCATAGGAATCGGTATAACACAAAGTGGGGAAAAGCGCACGGCCTCCGAGAGTACGCGCTATCGCGGAGGCATGCGCGGAGGCCGTGAAAAGGGGAACAGGTGCGGAAAACGGACGGAAGATGGCGCGCAGCCGCAACTGAGCTTAAATCGACCGTTGATAGAGAGCCAATCAGTTCAAAGCGGAGTGCGCACAGGCGCAATGACGTTCAGGTAGTTGAGGTTCGTTCAAAAAAAAAAAAGCTCTCGCAGAGTAGAGCTAGTGTTTGTGTAAAGCAGTGAAAAGTTTGTTTCGCGCGTGTACATTTACCACGTTTACTAATACTACGTGCGGTTAACGTCACTGCAAGTCGTGGAATGGACACGTACATAGATACATGGCATGTCGGGACGGTCGGATTGTTGTTCGACATGAAATAGATGACGACCATGCGTTGTCGTTGACCCAACAGGTGGGAACCTTTGAATAAGATCACGAGCGTGCGCCTTTTGACGAGACTGTTGCCGCAGCGGATACCGTGCTTCGGTGAGTTTAGGAACTTTGCCGAATCGCGGGACTGTGCATGACGGCTTTAAGCTGGTAAGATAGCACGGGCGGCGAGTTCTCAGAACAGAGGTGGTGGGCAAGTGTTGGATACGAAAGTATTCATTGTGCTGGTATCTCTGCTTTTCGAGCTGTTCTTCATACACTTCTGCGGAGCGGTTGTCGTGTGCGTGCATTACAGCTCAAAAACAGCCTGAAGAATACGCGTTGGATGACGCGATGCTGTGCTTGTGTTATGCAAGCCTTCTGTTGGGGCGCCGTTATCTTTGGATGTATGCAGTGCGAGATCGTTGCTTGAAGCGACTTTTACATGTCTGGACACCATAAAAATGGGTCTGCTTTTAAACACACTAGTCGCCCCGTACTCTTTTTATGGTGGAAATGCAGCAGAAGTTACGTTCAATAAGCATAGTTCTAATGAACTAACGTACAGATCAACTAACGACACCTTATCAATGATAACCCAGTTAATATCCGTCATTGTTTTTTCAGCTGTGCAGAGTGTCCATGATACCTTCTATCACGAGACTATAAGTATACGTCGAAGTACAAAGAGCGGCCATCAACACCTTTTTGCGCTCACTGAACGTATCGCAACCTCAATTGTTTAGGAAACTGATGTTCCTCACTGTCACTGCAATGTCACAGATGTGTCGACCACTGCACATTAAGGACGTGCCTGTCAGTTTAGTGAGATCCGCTTGATACTCCCTGGTAAACAACCCGGCTCACTAATAACATCCATAGTGAACCTGTGAAAGAACTGGTAACAGGAAACAAGATAGAAGGCACCCACACAATATCTGCCCGTGAACGTAGAGTTTAATCAAGACAACTAAATAATATGCAAACGGCACTTTAAACATTTAGGGAAAAGTACACAACAACAAAAATATCCAAACCATCATCTCAATAAGCAGCTTTCAAGAAACACGTGTTACAAGTTAAGTACATGAATGAATCGTGAGCCGCACCTCGGCCGCGATACCTACGCATGAATTTTTTCGTGTCTTTGAATGTGACCACTTGTACTACCCAGTGAAGAAGACCGTATCGATTAAATATCATTGCTTGCTGCTTGAACCACTGCTTACTGCTTGAAGTAGTTGACCATCTGTGAAAAATTTCGCTTGTTTATAATCTACCAAACAAAAGCTCCCCGGGCAACATTTCATCGTCAGTGACAAACAACCATATCTACGTCTATCAGACCAAACTGGGCTTTAACCCAGAATATTTATTGCCATTCACAAAATACAAAGAAAGAAAAGAAAGCTTGCGACTCGTTCATGGTTGTACGCATGATTAATTCAATGCCGGAGATTTATACTGCACTTGCATGTGGCGCATCTACAAAATATTTTAATGTAGAAGACTGCAGCAACTGTTGCCCTCGTACGCTCAAGGCAAGTCATAGTCACTCCAGAGAGTCATCACGTCGCTTCCTTGAGTTTTCTTCGCTATCCACTCCTTGGTCACCTTTATCTGCTCATCCTTGAAGTAATTCCTCCAGTCGCCCACTATTCCCTTACGCACGTAGCTGGCACCCTCGTGCATCTCTGCAGCCTCTGTCGGTAAGCTTTTCGTCATTTCGAAAGAGTCACCTTTCTTCGACGCAGCCTCGACCGTTTTCTTCACTCGCTCTATGGGCGTGACGCCCAGGAATACCTTCATGCTCTCGAGGCTGCAGGTGTGCAACACCTTCTGAAGAAGAGCATCATCTTCGCGCAGTGCAGCACCGTGATCTTCGCCGAGAAAGTCGGCAATCTTCAGAACTTGCGCCTTCGTGTCGGCCTTCAACTGCTCGTAGGTTAGGAAAAGGACATTGGCGTCGTTTCTACGTTCGTACCATGGCAGCAGGTGGTCGAAGTAATCTCCGTAATTGACCTGCGCACGAGAAAAAGGGAAGCAGGTTGGCATCGGGCCATTACAGAGAACCTATTGCTGCGTGTATCGCACAATGGACCATTATGCAAGCTAAAAGATGTTGTACGGTGTTCGCTCTTGCTATCGCACGCTTGAATTGATCTGAGGCACGTGCAAGTAGTTGGGACATTTAGCTATATGCCTGGTGGATGTCGATATCCCAAGACCTGAAAATGATACACGCCCCACACGCGGAAACGCGCGTAATCACGCACGCATGCGCGCGCGCACACACACACACGCACACGCACACACGCGCACACACACACACGCATGTTCAGGTCTGACGTAACAGAGTGCAATGATGAATATAGTTCGAATAACCTGCAACATTTGTGATTTCTGCACATGTCTCCACGATATATTGTCATGCAGTAAAACATTCTAATATAAGTATCTGCCCTCAAGTCAATAATTAAAAGGGATTTAACCGGTTGATAATTTCGCAGCAGCATAATTTCAGCTGTAGCGAAGCATTTGCTCCTCCACGTAGAGTTCGCGTGTGAAACTACAGGAATCTTACTGTGATGCGATCTTTTATTAAAAAAAACGGTATTGTCTATAAAAAAATCACAGCATATCCACGAAGGGAATGATGATGAGTGGGCGAAGCTGCGGCGGATCATTCGGGTAACCATGAACCTTCCCGTACATTGCCCACTCGATCATGCAAAGACGGGACACGTCGTGACGCGAGCCCTCGCCGCCTTTGGATCGTCTTGCCGACGCTGCCGTGCCGCTGTGGCTTCGCCAGCCCTCAACTCCGGGTCGGCTTGCCTGCGCTGCCGTGCCGCTGCAGCTTCACGAGCCCGCTTATCTGGATCCGCATGTCTGCGTCACCACCGCCTGCTTCTTTCTCGCTCAACTTGAGAGCCCGTGCTGCAGCCGCTTTGCGAGCCCTCCGCTCCGCCGCCTTGTCTTCTTCATTGTTCATAGCAGTAGTAGTAGTATCGAAGCACACTGAGTAACGACCATCGAAAGAGAGAGCAAGCACGCCGACAGCCGAGAGGGGGGCGCCATGCAAATCAAGTGAGAACACAGCTGCGCCTCCTAGCGGGAGCGGTGAGTACTAGCGTGGCTACACCGGGGGAGTGGTGTACAAGCCCCGACCTTAAGGAGCTTCGCCCCTAAAAGAGAATGTGCACTGGAACGCGCTTATTGTTCATCGTCATCAGCGTCATCGTCATCGTCATGGCGTATAATGGTTACCTTCCATGTGCTGTGCCGTGATGGCAGCGTCATCGTCATCGCACTAACGTGGCTACGCCGAGTGACACCGGCGGAGTGATGGACAAGCCTCGACCTTACACTGTAAACGCAAACTAGCCGAATTGGGCGTTTTAAGGGCTTAATACTACCTTCATTTAGGACCGTACTCCCCTTAGGGAGTATTAAGATCGGTGTAATAAAGTTCTGCGTCCTCAATTTTACTTCCTTGAGAAATTATGGGGATAAAAGGTGGAAGAAAGGAGGTAAATTCACGATCTGACGCCATTTTGTCAAATGGAGTTCAAGGACAGAAAAACTCATATTTCACTTTCTCGGGCATATCTTCCCTTGATTTTATCCGAAGCTATAGTGCCTTCAGTGCTGGCGTGCATGTATGCAACTGCGCGGGCAAAAGAAGTGTTTCTCAAAGTGCTTAATAAATTCATGAACGTGCTAATAAACGATTTCTTCGTCTCTTCGACTGATGCACATTGTTGTACGGAATGCACACTACCACTGGGCTCGGGTTCACGATGCATTTCGACCACAGAATGACTTCGCTTATGTTGTTTTACCATCAAATCGAAGTTAAACTAAAAGTAGGAGCGTGTACACCCTCGATGTGGCCTATCGGCACCGCATGCACAGTCAGTATACCCTTTTGGATGACGAATTGGGCACAGGCGGTGTGCCTCAACGCACGGAATAAGATCCGGCGTTGAAAGAACCCGGCGAAAAAAAAAAAGAGAAAGAGAAACGAAAGAAAAAACGCGACTCTCCTCAAGCGGCTGCTCTGAAAGGGACGAAGCGACTTTGACCTTCGAACGGCGGCGATAAGAGCGGAACAACCATCGCGCATGCGCGCGCAGAGGGGAAAAAAGAAAGCAAAAAGAAAGAAACGCGAGAAGAGAATCGCGAGAAACGCGAGAAGTTCCGAAATGACAGCGGGTGCTACCGCAGGCTGGCCCCCAGCGGCGTGCGTGAGTGATAGCGAAGCAGAAGCCGTCATGGGATAACGTCGGTTTTGCGAAGGACGCCTTTCAACTACCCTGCTATGCGTCGATCATGTGTGCACATTTCATGCCGGCAGCCTTTCTATGTTCTCGTCGCGGGACGTGAAATGTGTGGTTTGACGACAGTGCAACATGCACTGCGTGTGCATTGGTGTGGCAATGGCCCGGTGACTCAAGCGAGCAGCAGCTGATGGGCGCGCCGCGTTCGCGCGGCACATTCAGGAACACAAATGGTACGTAATACTTTTGTTTCTCTCTTTGCGCGTCCTTGTCTTGGGCAGCAGTAGGTGCTGTTCTGCACACTGCGTCGCGTCAAAAGTGCAATGAAACGCGAAAAAGAGAAGGCTATTAAGCTCACATAACAACGATGTGTGATACGTATTTCGAATTGGCTGACCGCTTGACGTGGCCAGCCAATTCAAAGCGAGTGCGCCTTAAAACTACAGAATGTTTGTACGACATAATTTCCTTGCTTGCGATAAAGCATGAATGAAGCAGTGCTTCCAGGGTATACACTTAAGCAACAACAAAAAAAAAAAAAGACAGCTGTTATCCCGCTGTCATGTGGTAAAGCGTGCATTAAGGCCAGATTTGTTTTCTATTTATTCTGTTCTCATGCGCATATTATGAGCAAGTAAGAATACTTTTTTGACGACAATTTTGCATTGGGCACTTTGTCCGTCTCCTACACAAAAAGTCAAATTGCATATCAAGGCGCATTGACATCATGAGCTTGTATACATTTAGCTAAGAAAGAATAAGTCATGTTAATGACACATTATGATGGCCATATGATGTGTAAGACATGTGCTTAGATACAGTGTGTTTGGTGAAGCACATGCATTTTATGGGTATGGTCACTTCATTAGTCACATACCAGCACTAGAACTTGCCAAGGTTACATGTGCATATTTATGGAATTTAGGAGATGTGTCACTTGTGCAAGGCTAATTTAATCACATTGATATAAGTCAGCTGAATCTGTTGAACCTCGTTGTTGAATCACCTTGTTCCTTCCCCTCTGGTTATTTTGTTTTACTTTTTTGTTGCCCATAGTGTTTATGATCAACACACAGTATTCGGACAGTTGACACAATTTCTGACAAGGTAAACAGGCTGGTACTTTGTCCACATCTTCTATTGTCGTCATTACAAGTGCACTGTTTTAATTTTGCCATGAATCAATACCAAGTCGCCCAATCTTCAGTCCTAAACAGAACAGCTGTGGTTGATGAAGAAGCTAGTGTGCCATGTGTTCTAAGCATAGGTCGGCACTTTAAGGGAGTATTCACTCAAACTCACTCACCACAATTTTTTCAGCCTTCTGCTCCACTCACGTTCACACTCACGTCCACTCACACTCATGAGTACTCACTCACGTTCACACTCACCTCCACTCACACTCATGAGTACTCACTCACGTTCACACTCACGTCCTCACACTCATGAGTACTCACTCATACTCAACTCACCACGTTCAAATGAGTGTGAGTGAGTGTGAGTTGAGTGCACTCATGAGTGAGTGTGCCCAGCTCCCATAGGTCGGCACTTTAAAGGGAGTATTCCACTCAAACTCACTCACCACAATTTTTTCAGCCTTCGCACTCACTCACGTTCACACTCACGTCCACTCACACTCATGAGTACTCACTCACGTTCACACTCACCTCCACTCACACTCATGAGTACTCACTCACATTCACTCACGTCCACTCACACTCATGAGTACTCACTCATACTCAACTCACCACGTTCAAATGAGTGTGAGTGAGTGTGAGTTGAGTGCACTCATGAGTGAGTGTGCCAAGCTCCATAGGTCGGCACTTTAAGGGGAGTACTCACTTAAACACACTCACCACAATTTTTTTCAGCCTTCGCACTCACTCACGTTCACACTCACGTCCGCTCACACTCATGAGTACTCACTCACGTTCACGCTCACGACCACTCACACTCATGAGTTCTCACTCACGTTCACACTCACGTCCCACTCACACGCATGAGTACTCACTCATACTCAACTCACCACGTCCAAATGAGTGTGAGTGAGTGTGAGTTGAGTGCACTTTTAAGTGAAAAATTCTGAAACTACTTAGCAGCATCTCACTATTGCATTTGTTTCGTGTTCTGTTTAAAGGTCTGCAATAGTATAGTCAAGTGTAGAGTCTTTGCCAAGACATTCATATTTCTGGATATGGAAAGCTTGATGGACTTCTTTTCTATGATTTTCAGGAAGACATTTCTGGCAAAGCTGCAAGAGTTGCTCACCCACTTGTTTGTGTACAAGACACTGTATTATGGGAACACTCCCCCGTGCCTCACTCTACACTAACGAGGACCCTGAAGTGTAATGCAAACCACAGAAAGATATACACACTTAGTGGGAAAAAAATTACAAAGATAAAGAACCATGCACTCACAGAATGAGTATGAATGTGACTAAAAACGCCATACACGTGTTAAATTTCAGTTGCTAGTACTGCATTGTCCTGTTCCCTTCATTTCTATTTCTATGTGTGTTGCTGTTTTGTTTTCACACTTTAATTATGAACTCAATGTTGCTTTACTGTTGTGAATTATATATAGTGCTTGGGCTGTACTGTATACGTTCTTAGTGTTTTTTGTATTGGGTGTAGGTTCTCTGCAAGAAGATGAAATATACATATGCTTACACTGACATGAGAACTGCTACTGTTTTGATTCCAATAAAATATTGCGAACACTGTTTTTCTTATCATTCTTATCACAGCTGTTTCGTTGAAGAAGACGGCAATACTACATTTTTTTTATTCTTGCTACATCATCTGTGCAAGAGGAGTGCCACATACACATGGACTTTCACAAGGGCGAAGCGCATGTGCATTAACTTTATTTAACGGGAGACCTGTCACTGCTAATTTATGGTGGTTTTACTTGACATTGGGGGCATGCTTACGCATTCGCTTTAATGCATTTGTGTGATGTTTAACAATGAAGGTTAATTAGTAAGATTGTAGGTAGTCTCCGAGTGTGAAAGCGACTAAATACTGAATTTGAGTTATAGAATCGCTGTGTGCCCCGCGAAAGTGCGAGTTGCGAATAAGTGCTAATTGTGGATGTAGATTATCGTTCAGCCACTCTGAAGGCGCTGCTGCACCTGCGTTTGACTCGCGAGGAGTACGCGCCATAAATGCACTTAGTGTGAGGCGCGTTACACTGTCCTTGTAACTCGGGCATCTGCATAAGCGTGCACACGGGGAGGAGGGGGGGGGTAGAGTCTGCCCGTGCATTGACAGGGCGCAGCGACGAGCCTTCGTCCCTCACCCTCTTCCACCTGAAGAGGCACCCTGCGCACGCTTGTGGGCATCTGCGTGAGTAACTATGGGAGTCGTAGCGGTGAGAGCGCGCCGGTGGATGACGAGAACGATGGACACAGGCACGCTCGCGCTTAGGGGCCGCTGACAGTCAGTCGCGGCAGAGTTTTGAAATGATAAAGATGTGTTGCTCAGTGTTTCGTCCTCGTGTCTGAGGGCTTCCGTGCGGCGGGAGGCACAGACCCCATCAATGGAAACACAGGCGGTCTCGTACAGCTCAGAACACGCCGCTGCCATGGGACGCGTGCAGCTCGCGGCAGAAACAACGAAAATAGCTCCACATCATACGCCCATGAAATGCGCATATGTTCGGCCATCTGAGGATACCTTTTGTCACCCTGGTATCCACGAATTGCGAGGCGAGTGAAACAGTGTCGAAGTACTCAAGAGGGCACACGTTTACAATTTTTCTAGCGGCACGACACGACGAACCGAATAGTTCGAAGCTGAAGGTGTTTACCTTGGCCTTCGTGACGCCCCTGAGTTTATTTACTGGCCCTAGCGAAAGCGCTAACACATGCCGATGCTACGAGAACAAATGTTTGAGGTGTCGCCGACAGGTTAAGTAGCCGCTTTGTAGATATATATACCCCCGTGAAAAACTACGTTAGGTAGTGTTGGCGCTGTGGTGTAATGGATATGGTGTTTGCTTTCAGTGCGTGTGGTCGCGAGTTCGATTCCTGTGTCGTGCGTGCTTGTATGCATGTGTCATGTTTGTGCATGAATACATCAATGTCCATTTTCTAATATGTCCTAGCGATGAATAGTTGCAAGGAATGTCTCTAAAACGCTATTATAGTGCCCGAAATACCTTTTTTTCTCTCTGGCCCTCTCTCGGGCCGCTTATAAAGGGGCGTTTTAAAATCTCTCAAAAGAAGCAGAAAAACTTCCAATGAACTCCGTTCAAGCCCCCCGAAATGAGTTAAATAAAAACTCCAAAGTTACCTCGCTAATTCCCTCTTTTTGACTCCGTTTACTTTGTAAACAAATCTTGTTAAGCCTTCTGCACCGCAAATCGACTGTGTATCTCGAAAACGGAGCTGTTTTATCGCCAGTATACGCTTAGCGAAGCCTCATTAGTCAAATCTAAATCAAATACCAGCATTATTTGCGAATGAATGAGTTCAATAATGCAGGCCCTACAACTAGAAAAGATTCGAAGTGGACGGCTGTCGCTTCAACAGGCACCGCCATCTTGCCCTGCGTACCCCCCTAATACCTCCTTTGGTAGGGGTTTTGCGTAGTACCTTTAGGATGCAAGTTAAGAGCCGGGCCCAAAACTCCCCAAAAAGGCTCAAACCCGTTTGCTGTGTAAGGAGCTTCGCCCCTAAAACACACCCTGTATGTTTGTGCTTCGCTTGCAGTGATTTGTCGTTGAAATTTAGCCAACGTGTGGTGTCTCTCTTCATTTATCCTTGTATTACATTACCCTAAAGAAATTGTAGTAATAAGGAACACCTATTGTCAACACCTCAAAAGCGGCTCGTCACCTAAACGTGCTACCTCTGTCGCGAAATGCGGCTCAGTGATGGTTGTAGCGAGGACACTGACGCAGGATAAGTGCGAAATAAATCATTCTGGCAGTCGCAGTGAGCATTGTCAGGCATTCAATGTATACGATAAACTTCTCACTCACCTTTCCCGACAAGAACAGCTTCAGGAAAGTCTCGAAAGAAACATCGGTGACCGTCTTTGGGGTCAACCCCTTCAAGAAGTGGTAGTAGGACACGGCACAGTCGAAAGGGTTTCTCGCCACGTACACGTACTTAGCGTTGTCCACCAGTTTGATTACCTCCAACGGAAGATGGGTCATAATGGGGCCTGTTCGGGACGGACTCTGGGCTGCTCCTGCTCCGGTCATTTCGATGTACGGGCACATGAGACTAAACTCCCCCGACGTTGGAGAGCTGTTCGCCACGTGACAGGATGTTGTAAACTATGAAGACTGTCCAGTTGGTTCCGCATTTGGGATAGGTTAGGACGAAAACGTCTTCGTCCCGGGGTTTGTAAGCGATAGCGGAACGAATTGCTTCGTCTCTGAAGGCATTGTGCATCCACACGCCTTCGACGAAGCGACACGACTCTTGGTCCATCTTGAGCCGATTGTCCCCTACTGCGGAAACAAAGAATAAGAGAAATTTTGAAGAACAGAGTGCGTTAAGCAATGCGGGTAATATTTGCTGTATTGTCTCAACTGTGTGTTCGCACTGCATCCTAGCCCAAAAACGATTTGTTGTTCCATGAAACCCGGCTATTTATCGAAGAAAAGAATGTGACATACAGAAACGTTCGAAAAAGAGACGAGAAACCGGGTGCACAAATATTGTTGTCTGTGTCTATTATGCCTTTTTGGTCAAACTGCGAAGTGGTATGGGACACGAAGAAAGACATGAGCCGAATAAGTATGTATGCGCTAGCTCGTCTAACTTCTTTATTCGTCAATGCGAAACAGCGCGAAAACACGAGGACAGAAAGAAACGGACAGGACCGAGCGCTGAACTACCAACAAATGCGTTTATTTGTGAGTGCACGAATGAATACGCTTCTTCACCTGAGATGAGGTGGAGGGGAATTAAAACTGCGCATGCGCCCAACCGTATACATGACATCTACTTAACGGTGCATATAGTTAATCTCCTTGTCAGCCTAATGCTGTCGACGGAGCACTGACACATGCAGACGCCACATTATGCATTGCGAAGGCTTCAATCCCCCCTCCCCCTCCTCTCATGTGAAGAAGCGTATTTATTCGTGCACGCACAAATAAACGCATTTGTTGGTAGTTCAGCGCTTGGTCTTGTCCGTTTCTTTCTGTCCTTGTGTTTTCGCGCTGTTTTGCATAGATGAAGCCGTAGCAACAAGCTCGAATCCATACCCTTTTAAAGTTCTTTATTCGTGTTCCGTTCCACCGCTTAGTTTGAACAAAATGAATCCATACCAACTTCTGCAACTTGCTGCGCTGTTTACTCATATGACTTACTTCAATGCGCAACAAATAGTACATGTTTCTGACGTTTTCTTTTTTTTTTTTGAAGTCTTAGTTGTTAGTCTTAGGTTATTTTTTAAAGTCTGGTGAGACGGCCAAATTAATAGTGATAGTTTCAAGTGAGTTAGGTATTTGATCGATTGGTTGTGGTTATAGGGTCGTATCCTAAAGCGACTTAGGCTATGAGATCCGCGGTAGTGGAGGGCTCCGGAAAATTTTGACCACGCTGCGTTCTGTAACGTGCACTGATATTCCCACAGTACACAGGCGTCTAGCATTTCCGATCCATCGAAATGCGACTGCCGTGGCCGGGATATAACCCTGCCGCCAAACACTGGAAGCAGCGGGTTATGACGTTAGATCAAGACGATGTTTAAACAGGTATAAAGAAATTAGGTGCATCTTCCCAAAGGGAACCCTGATGGGATGCGAAGCAGCAGCGTGGCGCACGGGTGGCGTCAGGGGTTGAACGGCGCTAACGCGGGTGCTGCGGTGAGCGGTGGAAGATTCATTTGAAGCGATGGCTGGCGTAGGTCTTGTCGTTGCGCGTCAGGCGGCAGCTGCGGGCGCTCCGGCGAGCGCGCGGCAGGCGAAGGAGTGACGTCAGCGCGCACTGCGAGGGGAGCGTGACGTCAACGCCCAGCTGCGGCGTGACCTACTTGGCACCGCTCCAACACCTGCGGCGAGGGGAGCGCGTTGCGGCGCGTTCGTACGCACGGAGGGAGGGACAGCGTTACACAGCCTAGTCAAAAAGCTGCTTCGCACCTAAAATGCACATACCTAAATTGACCACATTTTTCAGTTTATGAATGCACAGAAAATAAAACCTATTTCAACACTCCTTGTGTTACTATGAACCTTTCCGTCATTGGTCAACTCCAGTCCTTCTTGTATTCTTACATTCCGCCACTGTGATATAGCGGTTACGGATCTCGGCTGCTGACCGGAAGGTCGCGGGTTCAATCCCGATTCCGGTGGTCGCACTCAGATGAAGGCGAAATGCAAGAGGCCCAAGTATTGTGCAATGTCAGTGGTATACACATTATCGCACAGCAGATACAGTTCGTTCCGACAAAATAGACATCTCTGCTCTAACATGAACACCAACGTTACGTCGTACTTTGATACCCCTTGGGTTCCAGTGTAGTCGACTTGCCTGGTAAGCAAACCATCAATATGTCAGGCAAAAATGCGCGCGGGGGGGGGGGGGGTTGCTAGGGCTTCCTTTCTTCCATGTTGTTTCTTCGTGAAAGAGGTATCACCTTCAAAATAGCTGCTTTCCTCAAATAGTTAAAGTCATTAGCAAGTGTAGAAGATTTTTTGCTACGGGCCCGCTCACAATATACCCATATCTACTCAAAATGCACCAAGGCGGTCGAACAGTCAGCGCTTGACTCGAAGCAAAAGGAAAAATGTGGTGAGGTCACTACTCGCCTACTGCTTCGCATGACATGGACTCCCGGAATGAGTTCGATTTGTCGCATTTTTTCACTCATGAGGTTTTTTTTGTGAACACCCGTTCACAAGCATCAGTGATGCTCCATACAAATAATGGCCTCACAATAATTAGATGTAAGAAAACGCTGGTGGGCATATTCATGAAACACAGACACAGAAAACAATAACTGGTCTCTCTCCGAGCTCCGACTAATGACATGTCAATGATTGTAAAAGTCTTACAGGGTCATTTCAAGGTCCAGAGATATCCGCGCCAGCCGTCGCATCAGTTAGCATCACATCGAGCGCTACAGCAAAATGTCTTCTATGCGCTTTTCTTGACGCCAAAAGCTAGACTGTGAGCAAGCCGCTTAGGCGTGCGATCAGCTTCGTTCCTTACATTCGAAGTATGGAGTTGCACTCTTACCGTCTTAAAAAGAAACTTATAAATTTCAGCATTATTAAACGAAATATGCTACTACCACAATGATAACAGCCATAGGCGTGCGCAGGGCTCCCGTTAATGAGGGGGGGGGGGGGGGGGTGAACGTTCTTCGCAGCGCCCTCCTCCCTAGTAAGTCAATGTATGGAGCAAATTTTGCGCCCCCCCCCTCTTGGGTGCACTAGGGGGGGGGGCGCCCCACCCCTGCCCCCCTCGTGCGCACGTCTATGATGACAGCTATTTAGGGGGCTTAACCTTGAGTTGTATGATATCTAGCTGAAATTCTAAAAATGTCGTCGCCGGTCAACGTAATTATCGTGGTAACAAGCATTATGGGAGCCGTATCACGAGACCATTCGGTAGTAATGAGACCGTTCGGTAGTAAGTAAAGGAAGGGAACGTCTCCGGAGTCACCTTTCTGTGGAGGAAAATGTCTGGTCCCTTACGTGAGCACACTTTTGACGAGCAGTAGAAGTGCGATTTGGGGTGACCGCGAAGGTGGGCCTATGTGGGGACACCCCAGTATGAGTGCACCATATATAGTGGTGAGAGACTGAATGCCTTCGGAACGTCAGAGCGTAAGCTCCTGGAAAGCTGGGCAAGTTGCTACGTAAATGTAAAGTGCTCGTGATCTCGTATACCAGCTGCGCTCAGTAAAAACAGCTGCTGCTAACGGCGTTTTGGATTGCGCTTTCTGATTACCGTAGAGTCAGTGACAAGCACATCCCCGCCCGTAATTAATAGAGTGTACCTTGGTTCAACCAGTGTTTCCTGATATCGGGCTTCCGCTGCAGCTACGTGCATCCGTTCGCGTGTGGTAAAGTTTAATCTACGAGGGCGAAAGACTCCAAAAATTTGCACTGTAAGGCGAATGATAGGAAGGATTGCTTACGACAAAGCTAAGCTATATTGGCAATTAAAAAAATCTTCTATTTAGTGTAGTGACTGGAAATTCTGGGAAACGCACTAATTCATGCCCTTATTTTAATTTTTAAGGCAAAGACTGTGTATGGCTACGCTGCGCCTGTGGATGTGCAAAAACCGCTAGCGCAGGCACGTGACATAGAAATTGGGCACACCACCCTACTCAGCGATGGTCAACTGCAATCAAGAGAACACACGGGCGGCTGACACCACCGTATGTGCGACACAAACTGAGGAAACCACACTACTCACCACAGCCTGACTAAAAAGTGAATAATTAAATACAGAGGTGGGAAACACCAGTTAAGATCGTGCACAAAACGGCACGCGCATACAGCAAGCCAGACAAGACTATGCATATGGCGAAACGGCCAATGGGGCAAAAATCACGCAGGCTGCTCAAGTGGTTCTTATAGGAATACTGAAGTATATTTAGAAAAAAACTGTCGAAAATATTGAAATTCTACTCGGTAGAAGCGGTTGTTCCGATAAACATAGTCAGTTTCACGTGTTTATGAAACAGTATGCTGTATTTGGAGTTGATTGTCAGGGCGTGGTGGCTGCACGCGAGTGCGAGCCGTGACGTCACACTCGCCGACACGTATGCAGCGTTCACGTGTTCCTGTCCTCCTGGTCCCTTTCTGCACACCTCCTTTCCATTCCACCCTCCCTCTTCCAAAAATGCTCTGATGCTTTACCCCAGCCGGGAACATTGTTCACTGTCAGTATTGTTCGTAGTGGTTCTGGGAACCGTAGTGGGAGCTGAGTGGGTCGAGAGACGCGGGTGACGGCTGGCATTGTCGGCATGCCCGTTTCCGGTGTCTGTAACGACTTCAAACGTCACCTTCTATAGTTCACGGTGTGGCCACTAGACGCCGCAGTTTCTGCAACAACGCATTTAATACATTATTTTCCTTGGCAGCAAAAATTTTGTTCTGTATATCTTTAAGGGTCGTGCCCGAAACGCCATGCAAATGATACAAGCTAGACGAGAATATGCAAGTCACGGCAGAGAGCTCATGCTCCTCAAGTAGCAAACATTAACCCTTTCTGTCCCACTGGTGAGTAGAGTCGTCAAAAAATTTTGTACCAAAATGACCGATGACGAGTATACCCGTCATTAACGAAAATTCATCCCACATGGAACCAATGGCGACTGAACTCGTCATAGTTGTGTTTCTTGATGCTAGATGGCCACTCTTGCCGATGTTGTGCCATTTGTGTCTCGGCTTTCATTTTATAGACATCTTTCACTGTATTGTAAAGTGGTGAAGCCATCTTCCAGTTATCCCTTTTTACGCGTTTAGTGAAATAATGTTACACCCGTTGATTTGAAAGAATGGTACCGCGAAACTCAGAAAAAAAAAACGTGTACAAATTCAGCCAAAAAATATTTTCCGGTAAATTTGGTAAATTTTCTTCTTGAATCTACTTAGCGAAACGTTTGAAGGTATATACCCTAAGTTCCAAAAGATCCCCGTCGTCAGACATTTTGGATTTATTTGCAGGGTGCGTTGTCAGATATACTTTGAAACTCTGTGTCAAGGTTGTGACTTGTGCTAAGCAACCTCACTGGTCATCTGCCCTTTCAGAATGGAATGGCTCCTCAAGTTATTTCATTCTCCGTATTTCCTATACTCCCTATATTTAACCACACTCTGTAACTGCAACGCTGCGATTGTTTTGCTTTGAAATTAAACCATGTGATAGTAGTGCACTAAAGCAATCGGTGACACCGCAAGAAGAGGCTTCACGTACAGCAGTGTGCTTGATCGCAGTGAAGTCGCATCAAAATATGTTGAGCAACATTTCATTCCTATAACAGAACGGGTGAGCTGCATGCGTACAGTGTTATACGTGTCAAATCTACCATCGCGACTTCTTATTATAGTAGGACTGAAAGGCGGGCGAGTTGGAACTTATCCATCGTTGGGTAGCGCAGAAATTGACAAAACACAAAAGAATAGGACAGGATAAGTGCTGGTATTTTCCACGCACCGCAGGTTAACAGATAGTACGCGTTGGATAAGAGAATGGAAGAAATGAATAATTGAATGCACTGTTTGCGAGATAAGGTGGCACTGAGCTTGCACTTAGGGCGAGATAAGTTTGCACTGAGCCACCGCTTATCTCGCCCTAAGCTCAGGAGCAGTTTCCCTTCGCTGGCGTAGCGCTGCTTCTTGCTTGGTGAGGTTCGAGCAATTATTGGCTCTTCGCCCGCGTCCAAGTTCCCGCGTCAAAGCGTACTTGCGTTCTAGGCGTTCGGTATCGGATGTTTCCGGGACGAAGACCGGCGAGCGAAAGATCGTCTCAAATGCTCACTCTTTTCTTCTTGTTTTCTCATTTCTGACCACCTGATACACGCTTATTGGCTGCCTTGGAGGCAGCCATCGGGAGCAGTCATTACCATCGCCAACGTCATTCTCAAATAATGTGATAATCATAATGATGCTGGCAATGTTCATCTTCATCGTGATTGTTTCACTGGTGACTCGAAGGCGAAAACCATGTGGGTGGTCATCGTCATCGAAGATGTTGACCGCGCCGGATCGCTTTTGTCTTGGACTCGTCTGAGGCGACTGCGTAATGAACCGTGTGAATAATAACTATGCTTTCTCGCGCAGTGCAGGCGGGAAGCGTTTGGTATCTTATTAACCAATTCTCTTCCGGCCGTTGACATTGGTTTCTTCCCTTTATTTCGTGCCGCGTTTATTGAGCTTGTTGGCGGAACGCTGCGCTCCTTGCACAATAAAGTTGCCCTAAAGAAGTTACGCGACAGGCATCGCATCGTAAACAGTGCGGTTTTGCTTTGAAACAAACACCGTTCTATATTGCAGAAGCATTAAATTTCGGGCGTCTTCGGTTATAGGACATTTTGTCAAGAACAGCGCGAAATTTTATACGTGGAAAAAAAAATTGGGGCACCCTTAAGCTTCGCCTTTAAGAGTTGAACGCGATAGCGATATCCCATCCCTACTGCGTACTTCAATCACTTAGTGCATACTATGTAATGGGTAGTATCAGGAGCGTAGCCAGAAATTTTTTTCGGGGGGGGGGGGGGTTCAACCATAATTTATGCATGTTCGTGCGTGCGTTTGTATGTGTGCGTGTATATATACGCAAGCAAAATTGAAAAATTTCGGGGGGTTTGAACACCCCCAACCCCCCCCTTGGCTACGCCACCGGGTAGCATGCTTTAAACCACGAGAAATTATGCGCGGCAAATGTGGGAAATGTTTTCGAACTTGCTATGCACCCACTACGTGGTGTTAAGGGAATACGCGCAGTAAGGTGTGTGCCGTTTGTAATGGGTGGCTGGCTTTAAAGTATGGAATCGTTATGATAGTCACATATTCTGACGCCCGATGGCAATTTACGCTTGTACCACGCAATATTCCTGGGATATTACGTGTTATATTGCGACGCCTATATAAAGGACGCTTTCGTTTGCGAAGCATGGAAGTTATTTTCACTTCATTTCCAAGCAGAGGAAGTTATTTTCACAGTATATCCAAGCAGGGGCATGGCTGTGTGGTAGAACACCTGCTTGCCACGCAGACGACCCGGGTTGGATCCTCACTCGGACCCGAAAATTTTTATTATTTATTTTATTTGCATCTTTCTCAATTATTCGGTCACGGACAAGATGATGATTTTTCGCTCACAACCAACGACGCCGACGCCGACGCCGACGCCGGAATTTTTGCGAAACGAGCTCTTTAACGCTATCGCGTTAAAGGAGTACTGACACGATTCTGAGGCACCCCAAAAGGGAACTCTATCGTTTCCATAGTGTGCACTGTCATCGCTCTCCACACACCGGAGCCACACAACGCGTACAAAATATTATACATTGATTTTAAAGTTCGTCACCCAGCATCTGCAAGCCAGCCCCACCGCAATGGACATTATCATGACAAATCAACACAGCTCACTGGGTTCGTGAAATTTGCGTCCTGCATGCAGCCTAAGTCGCAGAAATCACTCTCAGAGTCACTGGACGACAATGCACTCATCGTTGTTTACGTGAACCACGTGCGACTGACAGCAAACAGGCAACTATTGCTAGTATGTCGCGAGTTGCAGTCTTCCCGTGACGTCAGAGCAGTCTTGATACGTCACTGCGAAGCCACCCTCTCGATACCGAAACCGAAATTGCTGTTTTAAGGTAGCGGTAATGAAAATATATTCGATGCATTCCCGTGCACCGCGACACTCTTTTTAGGGTTCTCGACACCGACGTTTTTATTTAGAGCAACAATCCGAAAATATTTAAAATTCGTGTCAGTACTCCTTTAAAAAAAGTGGGTGGGTGATTGGGCTTCGCCTTCAAGAGTACAACGCGATAACATAATCAGATCCCGTGTCATTGTCTTCCCAATAGCGAGGCTGGCTTCGGTTCTCGCTACGAGCATCAACCGTGTCGCAAGGAAATGACCGTCTTCGCGCGGAACATTGACCGTTTAAATCCTAGAATGCCTACTGCAAGTGCCGTTGCACTTTGCCCACGACGCTATCATTGTTCCTCTGGCGAATAAGCGAAGGGCCCACTACGCGTCCATAAGGCCACACGCGAACCTACGCAGCTGCTCACTCTGTTGATGGTTCTATTGATGATGATGATGGTGATCAAATATGTGTCGGGGCGTAGCAATGGGTGGGCCACCGACTCATTGCACAATTCCCATCTTTCGGCGCCTGTCGCGATTCTACGCTTCTGCCACGCAATCTTACATGCGTTCAGTAGACTTCGTCCACTACATGACATTCATATACCGTTATTTTTCCGAAGCAGATTCAAGCACTAGCGTGGCTCTGTGGTAAAACACCTGGTTGTCTTGTACACGGTATGGGTTCGATTCTGGCTCGAAATGAAGATTTCTTATTATATATTTTATTTGCATCTTTGTCGATTTGCGGTCACGGACAAGTTGATCATTTTTCGCTCACAACCAACGACGCTGGTGCCGACGCCAAAGCCGACACCGGAATTTCTGCGAAACGAGCAGAAAGACAGAACAGAAAAAACCGTGGGTAGCTTTGCATGACGTTATTAGTGCAAGGTTAAAGGCCCACTACAGCCGTATTTTCTGTTATTTAGTGGTTTTACCGAGGAAGAAAGGAAAAAACCAGAGAGAAGAGAAAGGGAAGAATGTTCACTAGCTAAGGTTCTGCCATATTCAGATCAAAAAACTTTAGCACTAAACGTTTAAAGCTGCCACCGTAAGAGTTGAATCGTAAACGCAACCTTGTAGATGTTTGAACGGTGTGGCTGAAAGCTTAGGGTGCACCTATGTGCCAGGGAAAGAATTTCCACTACAATTCGATCAGTTTCACTCACTATTACCGCCACAATTCTTTGATCATACCTTCACCAACTGTATTTATATGAAACACAGAAATAAAAAAAATGAATCCGACATTGTGATACTGTGTAAAGTCGTGAGGAAAATGAAAGGGAGCGCTGACATTACCTTTGAAACGCCACAGCGGCTAAGCACAGTTGGAAAGCGCACAGCAATTTTTAACACTAAATGCTGAAGCGGAAATGTGCGACTAGAAATTAAATAAGTGCCATTCATACCACTAGCTTACACGTACTCGTTGATAAAGCATGAATTCGTTATTCCCATTTTTATAGGTCATGACTGTACGCTACATTTGCTACAATTTTAATAAGGTATGCATGCGGAAGAATAGCTTACCGTTCATTCAAGATATATTTCTCTCATCTAGAATGACTACACGCCTTCAAATAAACCTAAGGCAGGTCGCAGTCATTCCAGACGTTCATTACATCACTTCCCTGCGTTTCCTTCGCTATCCAATCCTTCATTCGTTTTATCTGCTCAGGGTTGAAGTAGTTTCTCCAGTCACCTACAGTTCCCTTACGCACAACCCCCGGACCGTCGTGCCTTTCAACCAGCTCCATTGGCAGGTTCTTCAACAATTCCGCACAAGCGGAATTCTGAGAAGGTTCTGCCGCCATTTTCATGGCTGTCTCCATGGGCTTTTTCGCTGAAAAAGGTCCTCATGTTTTTTCAGACTGCAGGCGTTCAGCACGTCTTGAAGAACATTGTTGTCTTCACGCAGAACGGCAGCATAATATTCACCGAGAAAGTCGGCAATCTTCAGAACTTGACCTTTTGTGTCCGCCTTCAGTTCCTCGTAGGTGAGGAAAAGTAC
>JALIZH010011625.1:0-35031 GCA_030522465.1 Rhipicephalus appendiculatus | reverse complement strand
CTTCGCTATCCACTCCTTGGTCTCTTTTATCTGCTCATCCTTGAAGTAGTTCCTCCAGTCGCCCACTGTTCCCTTACGCACGTAGCTGGCACCCTCGTGCATCTCTACAGCCTCTGTCGGTAAGCTTTTCGTCATTTCGAAAGAGTCACCTTTCTTCGACGCAGCCTCGACCGTTTTCTTCACTCGCTCTACGGGCGTGACGCCCAGGAATACCTTCATGCTCTCGAGGCTGCAGGTCTGCAAGACCTTCTGAAGAAGAGCATCATCCTCGCGCAGTGCAGCACCGTGATCTTCGCCGAGAAAGTCGGCAATCTTCAGAACTTGCGCCTTCGTGTCGGCCTTCAACTGCTCGTAGGTTAGGAAAAGAACATTGACGTCGTTTCTGCGTTCGTACCATGGCAGCAGGTGGTCGAAGTAATCTCCGTAATTGACCTGCGAACGAGAAAAAAAGAAGCAGGTTGTCATTGGGCAATTACGGAGAACCTATTGCTGCGTGTGTCGCACAATGGGCCATTATGCAAGCTAAAAGTAGTTGGACGGTGTTCGCTTTTGCTATCGCACGCTTGAATTGACCTGCAGGCACGTGGATGTAGTTGGGACATTTAGCTATATGCCTGGTGGATGCCGATATCCCAAGACCAGAAAATGATACACGCCCCACACGCGGAAACGCGCGTATTCACGCACGTATTCACGCACACATGCGCGCGCGCGCACACACACACACACGCACACACACACACACACACACATGTTCAGGTCTGACGTAACAGAGTGCAATGATGAATATATTTCGAATAACCTGCAACATTTGTGATTTCTGCACATGTCTTCACAATATATTGTCATGCAATAAAACATTCTAATATAAGTATCTGCCCTCAAGTCAATAATTAAAAGGGATTTAACCAGTTGATAATTTCGCAGCAGCATAATTTCAGCTGTAGCGAAGCATTTGCTCCTCCACGTAGAGTTCGCGTGTGAAACTACAGGAATCTTACTGTGATGAGATTTTTATAAAAAAAAAATCATCGCCCAAGCACTCCGTACAAATGGTTAACCAGCGAAGCTGAAATGTGCGGCCCCAGTGTTTAGCAGTGGGTTAAGCCCGACGTTGCACTGAAGCCTTCCACAATTATCGTTGCCAGGTTGTGGTCGAACCACAGGTGGTCACAGACGTCGCAGCCGAAGCCAAAGTGCCGCTGGAGAACTCTCGCGCGAACGCACTCCCGGAATCACGTCGACGCTGTTCTGCACGCAACGCCGTTTCTTCAGCGCGCCAGAGGGCGCGCCGTGGCTGCAAGCGTTTGACCTTGCAAGCGTCGTACCCAAGCTCGCGCGCCAGTGGCGCGCGATCTTGGGTACGACGCTCAGAACGACGTAACTGATAGCACAGCCAATGGAGATCGCTCGTGACACAGATGCCGAGCGGTATTTCGTTTCTCCTAGCCATATACAGCTTTCGCTGTAAAAAACAGTATTGTCTATAAAAAATATCACAGCATAACCACGAAGGGAATGATGATGAGTGGGCGAAGCTGCGGGGGATCATTCGGGTAACCATGAATCTTCCCGTACATTGCCCACTCGATCATGCAAAGACGGGACACGTCGTGACGCGAGCCCTCGCTGCCTCGGAATCGGCTTGCCGGCGCTGCCGTGCCGCTGCAGCCGCGCGAGCCCTCGTCTCCTCTGGATCAGCTTGCCGACGCTGCCGTGCCGCTGCAGCTTCGCCAGCCCTCAACTCTGGGTCGGCTTGCCTGCGCTGCCATGCCGCTGCAGCTTCCCAAGCCCGCAAATCTGGAACCGCATGGCTGCGTCGCCACCGCCTACTTCTTTCTCGCACAACTTGAGAGCCCGTGCTGCAGCCGCTTTGCAAGCCCCCCGCTCCGCCGCCTTGTCTTCTTCGTTGTTCATAGCAGTAGTAGTAGTATCGAAGCGCACTGAGTGTTGACCGTTGAAATAGAGAGTAAGCGCGCCGAGAGGGGGCGCCATGCAAATCAAATGAGAGCACAGCTGCGCCTCTAGCGGGAGCGGTAAGTACTAGCGTGGCTACACCGGGGGAGTGATGTACAAGCCTCAACCTTAAGGAGCTTCGCCCCTAAAAGAGAATGTGCACTGGAACGCGCTTATTGCTCATCGTCATCAGCGTCATCCTCATGGCGTATAATGGTTATCTTGCATGTGCTGTGCCGCGATGGCAGCGTCATCGTGATCGCACTAGTGTGGCTACGCCGAGTGACACCGGCGGAGTGATGGACAAGCCTCGAACTTAAGGAGCTTCGCCCCTAAAGCACACCCTGTATGTTTGTGATTCGCTTGCAGTGATTTGTCGTTGAAATAAGGCTAACGTGTTGTGTCTCTCTTCATTTATCCTTGTATTACATTACCCTAAAGAATTTGTAATATTAAGGAACACCCATTGTCAACACCTCGAAAGCGGCTGGTCACCTAAACGTGCTACCTCTGTCGCGAAATGCGGCTTAGTGGTGGTTGTAGCGAGGACACTGACTCAGGATAAGCGCGAAATAAATCAATCTGGCAGTCGCACTGAGCATTGTCAGGCATTCTGTGCATAAGACAACTTTCTCACTCACCTTTCCCGACAAGAACAGCTTCAGGAAAGTCTCGAAAGAAACATCGGTGACCGTCTTTGGGGTCAGTCCCTTTAAGAAGTGGTAGTAGGACGCAGCACAGTCGAAAGGGTTTCTCGCCACGTACACGTACTTAGCGTAGTCCACCAGTTTGATTACCTCCAACGGAAGATGGGTCATAATGGGACCTGTTCGGGACGGATTCTGGGCTGCTCCTGCTCCGGTAATTTCAATGTACGGGCACATGAGACTAAACTCGCCGACGTTGGAGAGCTGTTTGCCACGTGACAGGATGTTGTAAACTATGAAGACTGTCCAGTTGGTTCCGCATTTGGGATAGGTTACGACGAAAACGTCTGCGTCCCGGGGTTTGTAAGCGATAGCTGAACGAATTGTTTCGTCTCTGAAGACATTGTGCATCCACATGCCTTCGACGAAGCGACACGAATCTTGGTCCATCTTGAGCCGATTGTCCCCTACTGCGGAAACAAAGAATAAGAGAAATTTTGAAGAACAGAGTGCGTTAAGCAATGCGGGTAATATTTGCTGTATTGTCTCAACTGTGTGTTCGCACTGCATCCTAGCCCAAAAACAATTTGTTGTTCCATGAAACCCGGCTATTTATCGAAGAAAAGAATGTGACATACAGAAACGTTCGAAAAATAGACGAGAAACCGGGTGCACAAATATTGTTGTCTGTGTCTATTATGCCTTTTTGGTCAAACTGCGAAGTGGTATGGGACACGAAGAAAGACATGAGCCGAATAAGTATGTATGCGCTAGCTCGTCTAACTTCTTTATTCGTCAATGCGAAACAGCGCGAAAACACGAGGACAGAAAGAAACGGACAGGACCGAGCGCTGAACTACCAACAAATGCGTTTATTTGTGAGTGCACGAATGAATACGCTTCTTCACCTGAGAGGAGGTGGAGGGGAATTAAAACTGCGCATGCGCCCAACCGTATACATGGCATCTACTTAACGGTGCATATAGTTAATCTCCTTGTCAGCTAATGCTGTCGACGGAGCACTGACACATGCAGACGCCACATAATGCATTGCGAAGGCTTCAATCCCCCTCCCCCTCCTCTCATGTGAATAAGCGTATTTATTCGTGCACGCACAAATAAACGCATGTGTTGGTAGTTCAGCGCTTGGTCTTGTCCGTTTCTTTCTGTCCTTGTGTTTTCGCGCTGTTTTGCATAGATGAAGCCGTAGCAACAAGCTCGAATCCATACCCTTTTAAAGTTCTTTATTCGTGTTCCGTTCCACCGCCTAGTTTGAACAAAATGAATCCATACCAACTTCTGCAACTTGCTGCGCTGTTTACTCATATGACTTACTTCAATGCGCAACAAATAGTACATATTTCTGACGTTTTCTTTTTTTTTTTTTTTTGAAGTCTTAGTTGTTAGTCTTAGGTTATTTTTTTAAAGTCTGGTGAGACGGCCAAAATTAATAGTGATAGTTTCAAGTGAGTTAGGTATTCGATTGATTGGTTTGGTTATAGGGTTGCATCCTAAAGCGACTAAGGCTATGAGATCCGCGGTACTGGAGGGCTCCGGAAATCTTTGAGCACGCTGGGTTCTTTAACGTGCACTGATATTCCACAGTACACAGGCGTCTAGCATTTCCGATCCATCGAAATGCGACTGCCGTGGCCGGGATATAACCTGCCGCGAAACACTGGAAGCAGCGGGTTATGACGTTAGATCAAGACGATGTTTAAACAGGTATAAAGAAATTAGGTGCATCTTCCCAAAGGGAACCCTGATGGGATGCGAAGCAGCAGCGTTGCGCACGGGTGGCGTCAGGGGTTGAACGGCGCTAACGCGGGTGCTGCGGTGAGCGGTGGAAGATTCATTTGAAGCGATGGCTGGCGTAGGTCTTGTCGTTGCGCGTCAGGCGGCAGCTGCGGGCGCTCCGGCGAGCGCGCGGCAGGCGAGGGAGTGACGTCAGCGCGCACTGCGAGGGGAGCGTGACGTCAACGCGCAGCTGCGGCGTGACCTACTTGGCACCGCTCAACACCTGCGGCGAGGGGAGCGCGTTCGTACGCACGGAGGGAGGGACAGCGTTACACAGCCTAGTCAAAAAGCTGCTTCGCACCTAAAATGCACATACCTAAATTGACCACATTTTTCAGTTTATGAATGCACAGAAAATAAAACCTATTTCAACACTCCTTGTGTTACTATGAACCTTTCCGTCATTGGTCAACTCCAGTCCTTCTTGTATTCTTACATTCCGCCACTGTGATATAGCGGTTACGGATCTCGGCTGCTGACCGGAAGGTCGCGGGTTCAATCCCGATTCCGGTGGTCGCACTCAGATGAAGGCGAAATGCAAGAGGCCCAAGTATTGTGCAATGTCAGTGGTATACACATTATCGCACAGCAGATACAGTTAGTTCCGACAAAATAGACATCTCTGCTCTAACATGAACACCAACGTTACGTCGTACTTTGATACCCCTTGGGTTCCAGTGTAGTCGACTTGCCTGGTAAGCAAACCATCAATATGTCAGGCAAAAAGCGCGGGGGGGGGGGGGGGAGTTTGCTAGGAGCTTCCTTTCTTCCATGTTGTTTCTTCGTGAAAGAGGTATCACCTTCAAAATAGCTGCTTTCCTCAAATAGTTAAAGTCATTAGCAAGTGTAGAAGATTTTTGCTACGGGCCCGCTCACAATATACCCATATCTACTCAAAATGCACCAAGGCGGTCAAACACGCAGCGCTTGACTCGAAGCAAAAGAAAAAATGTGGTGAGGTCACTACTCGCCTACTGCTTCGCATGACATGGACTCCCGGAATCAGTTCGATTTGTCGCATTTTTTTCACTCATGAGGTTTTTTTTGTGAACACCCGTTCACAAGCATCAGTGATGCTCCATACAAATAATGGCCTCACAATAATTAGATGTAAGAAAACGCTGGTGGGCATATTCATGAAACACAGACACAGGAATCAATAACTGGTCTCTCTCCGAGCTCCGACTAATGACATGTCAATGATTATAAGAGTCTTACAGGGTCATTTCAAGGTCCAGAGATATCCGCGCCAGCCGTCGCATCAGTTAGCATCACATCGAGCGCTACGGAAAATGTCTTCTATGCACCTTTCTTGACGGCTAATGCTAGACAGTGAGAAAGCCGTTAGGCATGCGACCAGCTTCGTTCCTTACATTCGAAATTATGGAGTGGCACGCTTACAGTCTTAACAAGAAACTAATAAATTTGAGCAATATTAAACGAATTATGCTACTATCACAATGATAACAGTCATAGGCGTGCGCAGGGTTCCCGTTCAGGGGGGGTGAACGTTATTCGCAGCCCTCCCCCCCCCCTCTTGGGTGCACTAGGGGGGGGCGGCCGACCTCCCCCTGCCCCCCCCGTGCGCACGTCTATGATGGCAGCTATTTAGGGGGCATAAACTTGAGTAGTATGATATCTAGCTGAAATTCTAAAAATGTCGTCGCCGGTAAACGTAATTATCGTGGTAACAAGCATTATGGGAGCCGTATCACGAGACCATTCGGTAGTAATGATACCGTTCGGTAGTAAGGAAAAGAAGGGAACGTTTCCGGAGTCACCTTTCTGTGGAGGAAAATGTCTGGTCCCTTACGTGAGCACACTTTTGACGAGCAGTAGAAGTGCGATTTGGGGTGACCGCGAAGGTGGGCCTATGTGGGGACACCCCTGTATGATATTGGTGAGAGACTGAATGCCTCGGAACGTCAGAGCGTAAGCTCCTGGAAAGCTGGGAAGTTGCTACGTAAATGTAAAGTGCTCGTGATCTCGTATACCAGCTGCGCTCAGTAAAAACAGCTGCTGCTAACGGCGTTTTGGATTGCGCTTTCTGATTACCAAGAGTCAGTGACAAGCACATCCCCGCCCGTAATTAATAGAGTGTACCTTGGTTCAACCAGTGTTTCCTGATATCGGGCTTCCGCTGCAGCTACGTGCATCCGTTCGCGTGTGGTAAAGTTTAATCTACGAGGGCGAAAGACTCCAAAATTTGCACTGTAAGGCGAATGATAGGAAGGATTGCTAACGACAAAGCTAAGCTAAATTGGCAATTAAAAAATCTTTTATTTAGTGTAGTGACTGGAAATTCTGGGAAACGCACTAATTCATGCCCTTATTTTATTTTTCAAGGCAAAGACTGTGTACGGCTATGCTGCACCTGTGGGTGTGCAAAAACCGCTAGCGCAGGCATGTGACATAGAAATTGGGCACACCACCCTACTCAGCGATGGTCAACTGCAATCAAGAGAACACACGGGCGGCTGACACCACCGTATGTGCAACACAAATTGAGGAAACCACACTACTCACCACAGCCTCACTAAAAAGTGAATAATTAAATACAGAGGTGGGAAACACCTGTGAGGATCGTGCACAAAACGGCACGCGCATACAGGAAGCCAGACAAGACTATGTATATGGCGAAACGGCCAATGGGGCAAAATCACGCAGGCTGCTCAAGTGGTTCTTATAGGAATACTGAAGAAAATTTAGAAAAAAACTGTCGAAAATATCGAAATTCTACTCGGTAGAAGCGGCTGTTCCGATAAACATAGTCAGTTTCACGTGTTTATGAACAGTATGCTGTATTTGGAGTTGATTGTCAGGGCGTGGCGGCTGCACGCGAGTGCGAGCCGTGACGTCACACTCGCGGGCGAGTTGGAACTTATCCATCGTTGGGTAGCGCAGAAATTGACAAAACACAAAAGAATAGGACAGGATAAGTGCTGGTATTTTCCACGCACCGCAGGTTAACAGATAGTACGCGTTGGATAAGAGAATGGAAGAAATGAATAATTGAATGCACTGCTTGCGAGATAAGGTGGCACTGAGCTTGCACTTAGGGCGAGATAAGTTTGCACTGAGCCACCGCTTATCTCGCCCTAAGCTCAGGATCAGCTTCCCTTCGCTGGCGTAGCGCTGCTGCTTGCTTAATGAGGTTCGATAAAATATTGACTCTTCGCCGGCGTGTACGTTCCCACGCCAAAGCGTGCTTGCGTTCTAGACGTCCGGTATCGGATGTTTTGCGGGACGAAGACCGGCGAGCGAATGACCATCTGAAGTGCGCACTCTTTTCTTGTTCTATTCTAATTTCTGACCACCTGATACACGCTTATTGGCTGCCTTGGAGGCAGCCATCGGGAGCAGTCATTACCATCGCCAACGTCATTCTCAAATAATGTGATAATCATAATGATGTTGGCAATGTTCATCTTCATCTTGATTGTTTCTCTGGTGACTCGAAGGTGAAAACCATGTGGGTGGTCATCATCAGCAAATATGACGATGTTGACCGTACCGGATTGCTTTTGTCTTGGACTCGTCTTAGGCGACTGCGTAATTAACCATGTGAATAATAACTGTGATTTCTCGCGCACCGCAGAAAGGAAGCGTTTGGTATGTTATTAACCAAATCTTTTCCGGCCGTCGGCATGGGTTTCTTCTCTCTATTTCGGGCCGCGTTTATTGAGCTTGTTGGCGGAACGCTGCGCTCCTTGCACAATAAGTTGCCCTAAAGAAGTTACGTGACAGGCATCGCATCGTAAACAGTGCAGTTTTGCTTTGAAACAAACACCCTTCTATATCGCAGAAGCATTAAATTTCGGGCGTCTTGGTTATAGGACATTTTGTCAAGAACAGCGCGAAATATTATACGTGAAAAAAAAAGTGGGTGGGTGCTTGGGCTTCGCCTTCAAGAGTACAACGCGATAACATAATCAGATCCCGTGTCATTGTCTTCCCTATAGCGAGGCTGGCTTCGGTTCTCGCTACGAGCATCAACCGTGTTGCAAGGAAAATGACCGTCCTCGCGCAAAACATTGACCGTTTATATCCTAGAATGCCTACTGCAAGTGCCGTTGCACTTTGCCCACGACGCTATCATTGTTCCTTTGGCGAATAAGCGAAGGGCCCACTATGCGTTCATAAGGCCACACGCGAACCTACGCAGCTGCTCACTCTGTTGATGATTCTATTGATGATGATGATTTTGATCAAATATGTGTCAGGGCGTAGCAATGGGTGGGCCTTTAAAACACCGACTCATTGCACAATTCCCATCTTTCGACGCCTGTCGCGATTCTACGCTTCTGCCACGCAATCTTACATGCGTTCAGTAGACTTCGTCCACTACATGACATTCATATACCGTTATTTTTCCGAAGCAGATTCAAGCACTAGCGTGGCTCTGTGGTAAAACACCTGGTTGTCCTGTAGATGGTATGGGTTCGATTCTGGCTAGAAATGAAGATTTCTTATTATATATTTTATTTGCATCTTTGTCGATTTGCGGTCACGGACAAGTTGATCATTTTTCGCTCACAACCAACGACGCTGGTGCCGACGCCAAAGCCGACACCGGAATTTCTGCGAAACGAGCAGAAAGACAGAACAGAAAAACCGTGGGTAGCTTTGCATGACGTTGTTAGTGCAAGGTTAAAGGCCCAGTACAGCCGTATTTTCTGTTATTCAGTCGTTTTACTGAGGAATGAAGGAAAGAACCGGAGAGAAGAGAAAGGGAAGAATGTTCACTAGCTAAGGTTCTGCCATATTCAGATCAAAAACTTTAGCACTAAACGTTTAAAGCTGCCACCGTAAGAGTTGAATCGTAAAAGCAACCTTGTAGGTGTTTGAACGGTGTGGCTGAAAGCTTAGGGTGCACCTATGTGCCAGGGAAAGAATTTCCACTACAATTCGATCAATTTCACTCACTATTAGCGCCATAATTCTTTGATCCTACCTTAACCAACTTTATTTTTATGAAATACAGAAATAAAGGAAAAGAAATCTGACATTCTGATGCTCTCTAAAGTCGGGGGGGGGGGAAATAAAAGGGAGCACCGACATTACATTTGAAACGCTACAGCGGCTAAACGCGGTTGGCAAGTGCACAGCTATTCATAACACTAAATGCTGAAGCGGAAATGTGCCACTTGAAATTCAATAAGTGCCATTCATACCAATACCTTACACGCACTCATCGATAAAGCACGAATGCGTTAGTCCCCTTTATATAGGTCATTAGTGTTCGCTAAATTTGCTGCACATCTAATAAGCTATGCATGCAGAAGAATAGCTACCGTTCATTCAATATATATTTCTCTCATCTAGAATGACTACACGCCTTAAAATATACCTATGGCAGGTCGCAGTCATTCCAGAGGGTCATTACGTCACTTCCCTGTGTTTTCTTCGTTATCCAATCCTTCATTCGTTTTATCTGCTCAGGGGTAAGGTAGTTTCTCCAGTCACCCACAATTCCCTTACGCACAACCCCCGGACCGTCGTGCCTTTCAACCAGCTCCATTGGCAGGTTCTTCAACAATTCCGCGCAAGCGGAATTCTGAGAAGGTTCTGCCGCCATTTTCATGGCTGTCTCCATGGGCTTTTCGCTGAAAAAGGTCCTCATGTTTTTCAGACTGCAGGCGTTCAGCACGTCTTGAAGAACATTGTTGTCTTCACGCAGAACGGCAGCGTAATATTCACCGAGAAAGTCGGCAATCTTCAGAACTGGACCTTTTGTGTCCGCCTTCAGTTCCTCGTAGGTGAGTAAAAGTACATTGGCGTCATTTCTTCGCTCGTACCAGGGCAAGAGATGGTCGAAATAATCGCCGTACAAGACCTGCGCACCACAGAACAAGCGTGATGTGATTTTACATTCTTATGAAAAAAATGTACTTTGATACTCAAAAAGCGCGAATGTGTGGGACGGAAAGAAACGTAAGTAACGTTATTAGAGGCGCTTATTGTATTACATTACTTGCATGAATTTCATGACATATGCGCAAATTCTGCATATGTATTGTCACGCAGTGAGTTGCAAAGCGCAACACCGCCACACCATCCCATTACGCACAGATTTCAGTGCCAAAGGAAGAGAAATCAAAGGACAATTTAAGTGCATAAAATATCTGTTCCATAACTGATATTTGTTATCAGTCCATCGTCGTCTCCAATGTCACGTTGAACACGAGGAGTTCATGTGCAATAATGGTTTTGCAAGCAGGTGCGGTCTATTAGTAATATTTTGACAATGTTTGAAATGGGGCCAAAATTTTGATAAGAGGCGTGTTCAGAAAATCGTTTTAAAAAAACCGGAATTTATTATGCAAACGCTATTATAAAAGAGACAGTACTAAAGACACACCTACCTTGCCGGAGAAGAAAAGTGTAAGGAATCTTTCGAAGGACACTTCCTCGAAGGACTTAGGAGTGAATCCTTTCAGGAAATGGTAGAAGGACACGGCACAGTCGTAGGGATTTCTGGCAACATATATGTACTTTGCCTTCTCCACAGGTGGGAAAACTCTCATTGGAAGGTGAGTGAATATTGGTCCCGTCCTGGAAGGGTGCTCAGCAAGTACAGTTCCAATCGCGTCGATAAACGGACACATAAGATAGTATTGGAGAGTGTCCGGAGGTTGTTTGCCACGCGTCAGTATGCTGTAAACGGTAAAGACCGTCCAGTTTGTTCCGCATTTGGGGTATGTTACGACAATAATGTCTCCTTCCCGAGGCTTGTAATTTATGGCGGAGCGAATGACGTCGTCCCGAAAGAAGTTGTGCATCCAGACACCTTCAACAAAACGATACGATTCTTCGTCCATGTTCCAATGGTTCCCAGAACCTGCAGAGAGAAAAACCAAAGAGTCAATAATGGTAATAATTGTTGAAGTTTGACGTCTCAAAACCACGATATGAATATTACAGACGTCGTCGTGGAGGCCTCCGAAAATTTTGACCACCTGAGGTTCATCAACGTGCACCTAAATCTAACTACACTCGCCTCAAGCACTTTCGCCTACATTAGAAAATGCGGCCGCCAATGCTGGGATTTCATCCCGCGACCTGCGGGTCAGCAGTCGAGCACCGTAACCCCTAGGCCGCCGTGGCGGATACCTTTCAGTGTACCAAAAATTAATGCCTGATGGGATAGGTGGACGCACCTTTGCCAAGTAGCAGAACGGCTAGTTACAGAAGGCGACCACGAATTAGTACCAATACCGGGGAACACTGCAATACGACAAGTTACTTGAACCGTGAAAGACTCACTAAGTAGACGCATCAAACCATACGCTCCTAGAATGCTGGCATGAAGTACTTGCTTCATAGAAGGATTGTGCTCCTGTTCTGGCATATACACTGCTTTGAGTCGCGACAGGTGTCATTTGACCCGCATTACGATGTAAGCATCCAGGAAAGAGATTCAGAAACCAGCACAAACATGGGCGGAGCTTCCATCGGTTATATTATAACCCGGTTACTCGAGGAGTCCTTGAGCGCAATCTTTCGCTTCGCGTGTCAGTGGAGCACTCACATCTAAAGGGACGAGCTTCATGCTTTAGGGGACGTAAGCTTTGAATTCGGAGAGCCAAATACTCATGGCATGGCCATGTGAATCCCATAAAGTGAATGCAGGGACACGCATAATACAAAATAAAAATAAAAAAAACTTTTTTATAGCTGTTAATCTGCTTCATAGATTAACACTTGTGTTAAGCTTTTAAATTGCCTTCTTTTTACTTTTCAGTATTAGCTGTATTCCACACGAAGATGTTTTCGAGCTATAACGTTGCCATTGTGTCGGAGCGGAATGATGCCGCGGGACATTCGCGCCTCTACTTTTTCTCCGTCGCGAAACGCTACATCGCTCTTTGAACCATACGAGTTTGCGTATGTTAACCTCTTTACTACCCAACGTAGACTAGTTTGCGTATGTTAACCTCTTTACTACCCAACGTAGATGTGGGGAAGAAAAAGAGATGCACTTCGCAAAATCTTACTTGACTTGGTTCCATATGTGGAAAAGAAAAGAAAGTACGGTAAAAATTTCGTTTTCAAAGGGTGAAAACCGGTGTCCACAAAGGAAACTTTCTCCGCAGGAGGCGTTTGATGCGTAGCAACACCACGGACCTCAGCTACCCGAAAGGGTACCTTGTGCTAACTATACTTGGGTATCGAACGCTGTTATCCGTACCGTGGCTACTGTTTGTAAGGTGGAGGGTTAGAAACCGCGAACAGTGGCGGTGAGGGTCTTGGTCAACATAGGTTTAATATAACAGACTCCAGAAGGAAAGCTGGGCCGATGAAGCTATAACCACGCGAGGAGCGACCTGTTCGTACGTTGTCATTGTTGCCATGACACTAATTTACAGAAGCGCTAAATATGGCGTTTGAAAACACTCACATTTTCGCAATATAAATCGTAAACAAGCGTGTTCACGTCTTATAAACGGACTGAAATTGTTTCATGTTTATATCAACTACTTTTAGTGAAGATACAATGGCCATTTATGCAATTTTATGTGCGCTGAAAGGAGCGTTTGCAGGTTTGTTTACTAGATGGCGCCACCATTCTTGTACCGTGTCAACGTTTGAGAGCGTGGCCATGCGGCGTGCGGCTGATGCGCCGGCTTGCTTGCGCGTCGACTGAGTAGTATACAGTGTCTCGTCGTCCGTGTTTTTTGTTGCCATTAGGCAATAAGTCGACTTTGTGGGAGTTTCTTGTTGCGATGCAACAGAGAGCCATGAAACAGAAAAAAAAAAACACAGCATATCCACGGAGTGAATGATGATGAGTGGGCGAAGCTGCGGAGGTTCATCGGTAAACCGTGAATCTTCCGTGAATTCTGTCCGGTACATCATCACCGACGTGAGATCGGGAGCGTTTATACTAAATGGTCGATGAAAGTTATGGTGACTGAAGCAATCATGGTTACACCGTGAAATCTTCAGTGGTTTCGCCCAGCAGTAATCAAAGCGATAGTGTGTGTGAAATTTTATTCAAACATCAACGACCGGTCGTCGTCCATGGTCCGCCAAGCAGCACGATCCGGCCAGCGCACTCGTACGGCGGTCCGCGCAATCGGAGAGCAGCTGCACCGCCAACGCCATCTAGCGTACCTTCACCCAACCGCCATATTGTACGCATGTCTATAGGACAGCGCCCTCTCGGAAACGAGACGAGAACTGGCACCATATCCACGGAGTGAATGATGATGAGTGGGCGAAGCTTCGGAGGTGCGTCGTTAAACCGGTAATCTTCCGCAAATTCTGCGCAGTACATCATCAACGACGTGAGATCGGGCGCATTTCTACTAAAGGGTCGATGAGAGTCATGGCGACTCGCAGCTCACTTTAATTTTACATATACGTTGTGAATTTTTTTTATTGTTTAATCACGCACAGGAGACATCTCAGACAGGCACTACCTTGGAGGTCGAAATCCAGTGCCTACTGGCTACTCAGAATGCATGGACAACCGAGGACCGCCGAGGTGATGCCGTAAGGAGCTTCGCCCCTAAATATATTCATCATATACAAGTACCGCCATCTAGCGGACATTACAAGAACTAAACGAGAGGTGGCGTGGAGGTGGCTACCTACTACATACATCGAGGACGCACTACCCACGGCTTAAGGAGCTTCGCCCCCTAAAATGCCTGGGGTTATTGCAGCATGCAGTGGCGAGTGCGAGTGAACGTAACCCGAAAGCTGAGTATCGTTCCATCATGGCGGCACCCGAGCCGTTATAGGTTTTAATGCATGGACCCTCTGGGGAGCTTTTCCTCTTGAGCCTATATATTAAATCTATGTTTGTCAAGCCCCGGCCGACGGGCTCGCACCTGAATATCAGGTTGGAATCTCCGGGACCTTGCTGAGAATATGAGGCTGAACCTCAGCCGACATATCCGGAGCCCTCGGTTTATATACATAACGCATGACATCAGTGCACTCAGAAAAATGATCGGCTTCAGAAAAGAACCCGGACCAAAGTTCAAAGGAGAGAAAAGTTTCTCTAAGCATTCCCAAATATTCTAATTGTTCAATGAACTAACGACAAGGAACCAATTACCTCGAAATAGACGTCTGACTCTGCCCAGGCGGCGCTGCGAAAAACGCCGCCACCAGCGCTCTCGTCGCCGCCCTGGCCATAACTGGGTAGTGCAAAGAGAGCCGTCCGCGAGCGAAAACCCCCCTCTTTCGCTGGTGTTGAGGCGCGGTTTCCTGAAAATCAAGGACCTGGAAAGCTTCTTCCGTCAATCCACCCTCGCTTCAGAAAAGTAGGAAGCTCATCAAAGTGTACTGCGGCTACAATGCAAAAGATGTTTCAGTTATTTCGGCATGCTGCAACTCGCAAGCGTAAGCGAGCATCACATGACATCGAGTTCGAGGCACTCCGAAGTGCGTTCTGTAACGCCTAGATGCGTTAAATTTGGGCATATACATAATGTCAAAGCCAATACGTGCGTACACCAGCAATGTTTTTTACGATCAGTGGTACAAAGCTCGCTTTATCAGGCGCGAATGGCCCCGGCGATTTTCGCCTTTGCATTTGCATTCTCCATCCATCTCTCGCTTCCTGTGCGTTGAACTGTTTTATTACGCATACTCTAATGTACTATTGACGGTTGTCTTCCGTTTGTATACACTGCAAATGAGGATACGTGCGTGTCCACTTTCTCTATGTACAACGAAAGGCAAAACCGTGGCCTCCGGGGCCGAGATAGCTCCGGCAATCGCGGAGACCACGGGTAAGAAAAACCTGACGGGGGGTCACGGCCAAAGTTTTGCGAATGACTTGTATGACGCACGTGTTAGCATTTGCTAGTTAAAGCCGGAACTTTGAACTATCAATGCGTACGTGCGCGATGCTGTATCGCGATGTTTATCGCGCGCTTCACCAGTCTGCATTTAACTGCTGCACGGCGCGCACCGCGGTCTGAGGCTCTGCTGAGCTTCATAGTCAAGGTTACTTCGGTTCTACGTCAAGGCTACTCAAAGCACTAACATGAGACCCACATTATCACACTTTATAATGCGACCGGCTGTGGAGAACGCGAGTAATTCGCTTACCCAACACGTTCGCAAAGGCCCGTATCCAGAGCTCTCGCCGTTCTGCTTCGTGCAACAGCTACGGAAATCAGTAAAACTGGAGTCCTTTACGTTCATGGCAATTCACAACGCAACAGTAGCGTCGACTGAGGTCTTTCTTCGTAGCGGGCGGAGCTGTTGCGTCTGCTCTTGTTTTCGCCGTCGTTCTGGCACGCACTTCATGGCGGTTCGGTTACGCGTCCGACTAGCGGAGAGAAATTCGTAGCTCTTTTTCTGAGTGTTCAACGCGCCAACACACCAAATATTTAGGTTAATCGTTGTTTCCAACTCGCTAGTTGCACCTGGTTGCACAGCAAACTGTGCAAGGGAGCCGGACTTTGCACTACCCAAAACTGCTCCGACAGGTGGCGCTACATGTCTGCAAAACTCCAGAGTCTGACGTCTATAGGTCTTCAAGATAGCGAAGTCCCTCTAACGGGCAATTGGCATAGACTGCGACGTGAAAAATCTTGCACCTGGAGACCTCTTGATCGAAGTACAGCCAAAAGAACAAAGTGATACTATTCGGAAGCACAAAGAAACGGCCGAACAAGCAGTCACTCTCAAACCGCACCGCAGCCTCTGGTCGCATATGTGGACGCACATTTATCGAGTCGTGGAACAGCGATTTGAGGTGACTGCAAAGGTGGGCCAAACCGGAGCACTATGCTCCACGAGAGAACAATTTATGCTGCGAAACAGAATGTCTGGAAGCTTGAAATCATAAGCGCCTGTAAACCTGGCATAGGGTTGCTTCGCGAAAGGAATGCGCTCGTGATGTCCTACATATACTTCACTGAATAAAAACAGCTGCGTTTTTTCCCATAAAACAGGGTCAGTTACGAACACATGTGTAGCCGTAGTTTACATCCTACGCATCGGTTTATCGAGAGTTCCCTGTTCTCGGGCTTCCGCTGCAGGTGCGTACCAGCGGAACGCGTGCACCTGAATGGACAGAACTTAGGACTCCGGTTGTTTTTGAGTTAGATCTGCGACGTCACAAGACACTTAAATGCGTACATTCTCATCAGAATGGTTTGAGTGATTACTTGACAGAGATAATTGGAATTGACTATTATACGATCTTCCATTCAGCTTGAGAATTCAAACTGTGAATTCTCAAGCAATTGTGACCTCGATTTAGTTTGTACAGGAAAACTGTGCATAGCAAGGCTCTGTGTGTGTGTGGGGGGGGGGGGGGGAGGGGGGCAAGCAGCAATGCGGCGAAGAAAACAAGACGACACAAGCCGCGAAACGGACAGTGCTGCGAAAAGGCACATGCTGCCCAAACGGCTCCTGAAGAGCGTTCACGAAACGCCAAGCGCATGTCGCAAGACGACGACGCATCCCATCGCAAAAAGACGCATGCAGTTCAAATGGAAAACTTCAAAGGGGCATACCCTATATTCAAAGGGGTCTTTCGCGACAGCGATTTCGGATATATTGTCAGGGTGTATGATCAGCTATAGTCCAAAACTCTGTATGAAGGCGGCCAGCATGCTGAATAGCTTCGCTGGTCACCCGCCCTTCACATAGTGAAATGGGCTCCTCAGTTTCTCTTATTATCAGCCCTATATTCCCCATATTCTAATAGAATTACGCCACAGCACCGTTGCGATTGTCTTGTGATTGTAATTTTGGTTACAGCTCAAGAAACCATTTCACGTTCCGCGGGTTACTTGATCGGACTTGAGTCGCGTGAAAATACCCGGAGAGCAGCATTTGTATTCAGATAGCCTTAATGGTTCCAAATGCACTTGTACAGTGTTACATTACGCGTTAAATGGTTTGTGAAGATTTCTTACAGTACTTATATTTTGCCACGCTGCTAAGATGAAAAATTGAAGTAATTCATTGGATAAGAGAATGGATAAAATGATAACTCACTGGTGCATGCGAGATACTGAGCTCAGCAGATAAAGCACAGGGGCCTCAAGATACCGAAAGAAGCATGGCTCACCATCTCTTGGGTTAATCTCGTCAAGTAGTGTTGTATGGCACGGCAAAATCATCATATGTGTATCTTGCAACGTGTATCACAGTGCTTTGTCCACCGGTTAAAAAGGTTATAGCCATGTCACATGATACTGGCGAACAGGACACAAATGACGGAGAGAGCGTTGTTGCTGTCCTTTCCTTTTCCGTGTCGTGTTCGCCAGTACCATATTACATAGCTATGACCAAAACCAACCAGCCAAGCTGCGTACGCTTAACCTTCATCAAAGACTGGGCACCACCTGCTCATGTGGTATGGATAAACAGATACACTAGACCAGGTGTCTCAAACTCAACTATGCCAGCGCGGGCCGCAGTCGCAATTTAGTTCCGCAAGGGCCGGAAGCTGGGGGGGGGGGGGCTCAAGCTTGTACAAACTCAGCACACGTTGCCATTTGAACAAAAACCTCTCTTATATCTCGTATGCGGGTCATTTCTGAAGGATATTTGGTGCCAGGATTACCACATGTCGATGCCGAACTCCAATATATGACTAAAACATGGAGGCCGATTCTGAAGTACAGAGCTGTTGTTGCACGATAATGTATGAACACAGGATACATTAACCTGCGATGTTGACCACAGGGGGTGCCTCACGAAAACAATGATTTCAGACCTGTAATGCCTGTGCAGCAGACAATAAAAATTATAGAAGACAATAAAAATTACAGAACGAACATGTGTGGGCCGCGGGCCACAAGCGAGAGATTCGCGGGCCGCATGCGGCCCGCGGGCCGCGTATTTGAGACCCCCTGCACTAGACTAAGCTCGTCAGCGTTGGAGAACACATTCGCAAGCCAGAATACTGTAAACTATGAAGCATTCTCTAATTTGGTGCGACCGCCGGTATGCGTTACTCCGCCCGGAGTTTCTACATGACAACCGAATGAAGTGCTTAGTCTCTGAAAAGATTATGCAGCCACACACCCTCGACGAAGCGGTACGACCACTTGTCCTTTTTGAGGCGGCTTCCTGCGTCTTCAGAACAAATTTGAGAGGAGATCACGTCAATAAATACAAACTATTCTTGTCGCATGCGTGTGCTGAAGTAACTTTCATGCGAAAGCCTTATATGCCCCAACAAGCGGGAAAAGTGTCCGTCGGTGTAGTTTTCCTTGTGGTCGACACAAGTGGTATCAAATGGAATGACAAGGAAACGCGGAAGCAGAGAAGTCACCTTCGATCCACTCAGCAACGTCTCGGCGCGCACGCTTTTGACATGTCGCTGGTTCATCTACATTACGACGCTTAATTCATAAGCAACTCCACGTAACCACGGTTAACATCCAAGTAGTCCGATTCTCATTCGGTAATCGAGCGGCGTTTCGGAGGAATCGCCGCTAGACTCATTTGCAGCAGAGCAACCGGCGCGCACTTCCATAGGGCAAGCGCACTGCGCGGATGAGGGCACTGAAGAAAACTTTTGTGGTTGTGCGCATCCGGAAAGATAACAACAAGTGAGGAGTATATCATATTTTCTGGTCCTGTTTGAGAAAGAGACGGAAGTGGCTTTTTGTGAGTCCCCAAAATAGGAAATGCAACCACAACGGCAGTGTTTGTGTCAATCAGGGTATGCACAAAAACAGGCGTAATCGCTCCCCGGGGAGCAATAAACGAGGGAGTAAAAAACGGTCATCTTTGAGAGAACCTAAACCAGAGAATCATCAGTATGCATAAGTTGCATGACGGGCAGGTGGTCATTCTCTAATGTGCGGGAATAGTCTCCAACAGGGAGGTCGCCGTTCGCTGCCGATGCGGGAATAAGGGAATGCTTCAAATGGCGCGCACGTTTCGCCGATAAAGTTTAATTGTAGTAGCAGCATACACCGCCGTCTAAAATCAAGGGTCACCTCAAGACAGTATCATAACTGACATAAGGCTAATGCACAGGTTTGTCAAACTATTCACTACAGTATACAATGCGAAAATATAGCTACTCTAAATAAAAGAGGCGTTTACTTGTGAATGTCTCAAAATGTACGTAAGTGATTAAGAGCCACTACTTGTCGAGCAGGAGTTTTTGCACGCATGGGTGCTAATTAGCGTGGACGGTAACGCGTTGCAAGTACCGCCGTTACCGGTACCACGTTACTTTTTTGCTAATTTAGTAACGTACTCGTTACGATTGGGTAACTGTAACGGGTAACGTACTTACGTTAACATTTTGCGATTAACGTGATGTGTCACGTTACTGGTTACTTTTTATTACAGTTATCCCGGGGAGTCTTACACAGGACTCTGTCTCGTATGCATCACATTGCCAGAGCTATCCTTTTATCGCAGCGGTGGACTGTCTTCGGCCAGCCAGGCGTTGACAATGGGAAGGAGTATCGCCTAATGTGTCTGTCGAACACCTGCAAGTTTACCGCTGGTGCGGACGTATTCACTAAGAAGCATGTTGTTGTTTTCTTTCCTTTTGAAGAGGCCGCCGTCTTGTTCCGGCGCTATTGGAATTCGTATGAATAGTCGCCGCAAGTTCACCGCTAATTGTTGATTAAAACTTCCATCACCGTAAGTTCGGAATCCTAACCCGAAGCCTAAATATTTGTAATTTCTTCGTTGTTGGTTGCACCATTGCGACGGGAAGAGGAAGTCAAATACCTCTTGGAGCTTTGAAGTTAGTTTATTTTCTCACACCAACTACGAAAAATTCAAAAGAGATGTGATTGGGAAGTTGGGAAAAAAGCTACATACATGTACCTCGACTGGCGCCGCCTCTCAGTAACCAGCAGGGAACACTTTAGCAGAAGTAAGTAAGCCATGGACAGAAAACTCTGAGTTGCAAAACAAGGTTGGTAAACAATAGCGGACGCTTTAGCAAAAGTAAGTGAAGCATGCTCGCACGAACTAACATCAGTAAGATTTGTGAAAAAAATACATATAAGGTGAAAACTCAGTGCATTATGTAAACAAACAAAACATCACTTTATAACAAGCATTTTGAAGAAGAAAAAAAAAGCGCATACATGTCAACTCTCGAATGTACACGCAAGCTTTCAATCGTCAGGTGAAATGTGTTTAAAACCTGAGAGACGCTAGTCTGCAACATCTGAAAACCATAATTTGCTCTCGATCGTGGTAAATGCCAAACTTCTGTGCGCCTCAAGGAACGTCAAGAAGTGTTGTACTGCAAGTTTGAAAGTGTTCGCTGTGCATTTCTGTTCTTGCATATTTCACAGTTGAAGGAATCATCTTAGCAAATCCTCTATGATGCAAACATCTTTGCATCGTACCTCAATGAACTCTCCTTTAATAATCACAGGACAACAGGAATAAGAAGTTGTAACATATTATGTTGTTTAGCTTTAACTTACTAAATTCTAATCGAGCACGCATTCATAAGAACGCCTATGTTCATTTTAACCCATATTTGTTGCCGCTACAATGGCTATGCGCCCTCAAGGTATAGCTACGGCAGGTCGCAGCCATTCCAGAGAGTCATTACATCGCTTCCCTGCGTTTTCTTCGCAATCCATTCTTTCATTTGCTTTATCTGGTCAAGCGTGAAGTAGTTTCTCCAGTCACCCACAATTCCTTTACGCACAAACCCCACACCTTCGTGCAGATTGGTCGTCTCCGTAGGCAGGTTCTTCAACAACTCCGCGCAAGCTGAATTCTCTGACGCATTTTGCGCTATTTTCTTGACCGTCTCCAGTGGCTCTTCGCTGAAAAAGACCTTCATGCTTTGCAGACTGCAAGCATTCAGCACGTCCTGAAGTAAATCGTTGCTTTCCCGGAGAGCGGTAGCATGGTCTTTGCCGAGAAAGTCGGCGATTTTGAGAACTTGACGTTTCGTATCCGCCTTCATTTCTTCATAGGTGAGGAAAAGAACATTGGGGTCATTTCTTCGCTCGTACCAGGGCAAGAGATGGTCAAAGTAGTCACCGTACATGACCTGCGCACAAGAAAAGGATCGTGGTGAAATGCGGCAAACTTAACCAAAGTATTTCCTTTAATGTGTAAGTAAAGCAGCAGTGGCAATGAAGAAACGTTAGTTGGGAGCCCACGTTTATGAGCTGTTTTGGTACTAGATCTACTCACATAAATTTTACAATATATGCGTTAACGGTACATACTTTCGCGTTTTTAGACAATAAACAGACCCCCCACAACACGCTTAAATCATCGGATAGATTTCTGCTTTTGAAAAGCTGCAATTTGGGGTTCGTTCATTAATCATCTCTTATTTGCCGATAGAGTTTTCCGACTTCATGTTCAAAGCCATGACTTTTTAAGACCGCCTGCTAAGAAAAGCTCGAGCACCATAAGAGTTATATGAATAGGTTTCCAGATTATTAGTAACATCCTGGAAATATTGTCAACTTGAACTAACGAGCAATTAAGCAATTTTTCAACAAGGAGCTTGCTCAACTTAAGTAACTAAAATATATACGTGAAGAAAATGGAGTATTCACCTTGCCGGACAAGAAAAGGGTAAAGAATGCTTGGAAGGACACGTCGGGGAAGTCCTTCGGTGTCATTCCTTTCAGGAAGTGGAAGAAGGACACGGCGCAGTCATAAGGATTCCTCGCCACATATATGTATTTTGCGTGTTTCATCAGCGGGAAAACTCTCATCGGAAGGTGGGTAAATATAGGCCCTGTCCTGGAAGGGTCCTTAGCAAGTTCAGCTCCAGCCATGTCGATGAAAGGGCACATCAGATTATATTCAATAGAGTTTGAAGGTTGTTTTCCACGCGTCAGGATGCTGTAAACGATGAAGACCGTCCAGTTCGTTCCGCACTTGGGGTAAGTGACGACAACAATGTCTCCTTCTCGAGGCTTGTAGTTGATCGCAGAGTGAATGGCTTCATCCTTAAAGAACTTGTGCATCCACACGCCTGCAACGAAGCGGTACGACTCCTGGTCCATGTTGAACTTGTTGTCGTGGCCTGCAAAGAGAAAACACACTGACTGTTGACGTCACATATCTGCTGCGTTGCCAGAAAATTTGTATTGCTTTTAGGGGAGACTTTCTGGTCTAACTGTATCCGAACCTCTTAGAGGCCAGTGCGGTTCAGAGAGCCGCAAACGCATTTATTGTAGAAGGTGTTTTTTTGTGTGAATATTTCTGAATATTTTGGAAACGTTCACAAGTTTTACAAGCCATCGTATTACTCTTCACACCTCGAAATGTCTTTAGGCATCACGTAGCGAAGATCATATTGATTGCTGGCATTTCAAACAATTCTAGACCGACATGAATACGAGAGTCGTATACTAGTCAAATAAAAAAAAATCATCAGGGGCCCGCTGCGGGCTAGGACACTAGCGCGACCTATTGGACCCTAATAAAGTTCTTTCATCCATCCATCCACCCATCCAAAGAAAGATCACATATGTGCACGTATATTTGGTGTTATATCTAATTCTTTAGGTATAGACGAACGAAAATTTCTGGGTATTACCTGAATGCGAAAAAGTCGATTGACATATGTCGACACACCTTTGTTTAGTATAGCAGAACGGCGAGTCAAGGTTACCCCAGAACAGGAGTAATTATGGCGATACTGCGATACACAGACTATAGGTTTGCGTGAGAGACCTATTAAGTCGACCCACCAATAAATCAGCTCCGGGGAAGCTGACGTAGTGAGTTCGCTTCGTAAAAGGATTTTGCTCCTGTTCTGGCATATATGCTGCGCTGTTGGGAACAGCTGCCGTTTGACCCGCTTTGCACCGCCATTCTCAAGGGAACGGAGGCAGCAACTAGTGCACTTGTGGGCGTAGCTTAAGTGGGTTATGTGATTACTCATTTATGAGAAGGTTTCTTGAGTGTGAAATATCGTTTCAGCGCGTGTCAGCAGAACATTGGCACCCGTAGTGAACAAGCTTCAAACATTGGGATACGTCATTTTTGAGCTCTGTTTTCCCAGTACCCGCAAATTCTTACACAATCACGCGAACCACGCTGAGTAATCACTGAAGACACGCAAAATGCAAATTGGAGCTTTTATTCATCTTCTCTTTATCATTTACAAATACTTGCAGATCGTGAAAGGCATTGTGTAAGGGGCTAACGTACAACCAAGGGTCACAACATAAGAGGGATCGGCAATAAATACAAAGACATGAATTCGAGAAAGAGGTTGTAAGAGGAACAAGTGCGCCGAGATTCACGAATATTGCGGTGCAAGCTATGCGAGAAACAAAGGGAACAGGCAACAAAATGAATGTAGGCTTTTGAACTCGACAGCTCAGCAAAACAATTTCACCCAACAAAATGCGAACAGAAGAAATACTGAGGGAGCAGAACGAAATAATTATTTAGTTTCCAGCTTAAAACCCCTATGACATCCACTAGATAAGCTCGTAACTTTCAAGCAGTATTTGTACTGCATATATATTTTTACTTCCATATTTTACATATATATATATATATATATATATATATATATATATATATATATATATATATATATATATATATATATATATATTCAATTGGGTTAACACTGTTTCATCACATTACGGAAAAAGTACAGTCACTTTTTCGTAGCATATTCTGCGACAAACATACATATGCGTTTTAAACATGTAATACTATTGCAAGGAACACTCTTTATACATTACCCACACAAATTTATCCATGACTGCAACTATGTCGATGACGGCTTCCCCAGTAGTATATATTTGTGTCATTCAATGTAATTTCGTGAACTCCAGAATTTGCCCACTAATGATTGCGTTTTCTTAAATGGAGGTGGCAGTGACTGCACCTTTCTTCTGTAATTAGTACTACTTTTTTGCACATATTCAGGTTTGCGTATCTTATACTTTGTTTTGGTTGCTCCTAGTCGAACTCGCGATTCTGGCGTATTGTTGCTATTATTACCATTATTATATTACTATTCTTGTGAACTGGTCCACCACAAGCTTTTTTTTAAAAAAAAAGGGCGCAGTAAATTCTTCGTACTCATCGCATTTATATTTGCAACATTGCTTGGAAGGGCCCTCCCGTCCCTCCAAGTAAATACGCGTATGCAAATGATGTGAGCACAAATTTTCGTTTGATGAAATGTGGGTGAAAATAGCGTTAAACTACACGGCATTGTTTCTTCCCACATTGTTCGTTAGCTCTTTATGGCTGCTGGAAATTTTTTGACCTATGCACACAGCAGCTGCACGTAAGGCAATGCAATGAATGACCCGAAAATGATCCGTCGTACAATGACCACTATAAAAGAATAAGCGAATACACAATTTTAAATACGGCATATTTTTAGCCATTGACTCTTCGCCATTCGTGAAATATTTTTGGTGTGCGATAAAATCGCGTGCTTTTTTACGCGACACCACAAGTCCGTTAAACCTCTTGGTGTTAAACATACGTGTGCACACTAAACAACGCATTACTACGCTGAACAATATATAAAACTTTTTTGGAACTGCCGAACACTGTCTCATTCTGAATCTAATTCAAGGAGACATGACATCCCAGCGATCACATTCGCAACGGCTACTTACTGCAGCAACCGATCACATTGGAAACGGCTACTTACTGCAGCTGGCGAGCTCGACTCATATGAGTAAAATAAATATTTTCACCTGTAGTATAACGATGCTGAGTGGTTTGTGCGCGTATAGGACTCTGTGAACTCATCCTTGCGGATAGAGAAGGAGGGAGGAAGAGAAATGAACAGCGCATCGGATGTGTGCTTCTTTCCCTTCTGAGTTGTATATTGCCCTGTATGAGTCCCTTCGAGATGACTCAAGACCAAATAGTCCGGCTGTCAATTTAGTCTCTTTAGTCCAGAAAACCGTTCACGTTTGACCATTTCCCTGATCCGGTAGATCAAATTGCGGGGCAAGCTTGGAAGCTAGGCTGCCCAATGTACTCGAGTCCACTGCTTTATTCCTCGCCTCCGTCCAAGCCACCGCGACCGCTTCAAGCTACTATGTGATAAGGAAGGCGAAGCAGGTTAATCGGAAACAAAAGCGGAAACCTTGTTTAGCGCCTCCATTTCGGCCCCACTAAAACACTCAAGAGAGAGAGAGTAATGTTTAGTGAAAGGCAGGGAGGTTAACCAGGAGAAAATTTCCGGTTTGCTACCCTCCACTGGGGAAGGGGTAAGGGGGGAATAGAAAGGTAAGGAGGGAAAAAGAAAAGAGGAAGTGATGAAAAAAAGGGAAAGAAAACGCGCACACACTCAAGTACGGGAGTGTCATAGTCGTTTGGCAAGTCCGGTTGACCGCAGAAACCTCAGCAGCGCCTTCGTCGCTTTCTGGTTTGAAGCTCGAATGTTCCTGTACTCCAAAATTGACTGCTCGGAAAGCGGCCGGTCATCGAGCCTTGCTAACGTTGCCGAAAGTTGTTGCCTCTGGGAGCTGTAATGAGGACAATCGCATAGGACGTGTGCAATGGTTTCCTCGCTGCCACAGTGATCACACGCAGCGCTGTCTGCCATTCTGATTCGGTAAGCAAAGCTGTTGGTGAATGACGCTCCAAGCCACAGACAGGCAGAGGACTGTTGTTTAGGATCGGGATAGTCCGGATGGAATTTGTAGTTGATGGGACGGATCCAGTCGGTGGAGGCGGGTATGCAGCAAACCAGTCGTGTTCCACATTGAATGTGTTATATCACGTGCGAGTGAGCGGATCTTTGATGCTGCATCGTTTCTTGATAATGGAATGGCTTCCTGCACGCCCCTTTCATGAGCATTCCTGGCAGAATTATCGGCATGCTCGTTGCCGTCGATGCCACAGTGGCCTGGAAGCCACTGGTGAGGAGTGTGCAGAAGTTTTAAAACACTCAAACCTTCTGCACACTCCTCACCTCTAAGCAAATTGGATATAGAAGAGCGGTGATGCTATTCCTTTCCGATGAAAGAAAATTGAATTTCCTGTAGGACTGCACTGGCTGGCTCCTCAGGACCTTAATAAAGTTCCTTGTCTGTCTGTCTGTCCTGAAAAGCGAAGCGCGTTTGCTCGGAGCACACCACATTTACTGGTTCCTGCCCGTATTTGCGTCGTTGATTATGTAAATTTCAGGCCACACAGGGTAGAATAAAATCATGACAGAGTCCTAGCACTTACGTTATAGAGCGCCTACTCAGGACATATATCCTTATCGGCAGTGCTGAAGCGCAAAGCGCGAATGCGTGTTATAGGCAATCTGCACCGTAGAGAACCTACAGTGTGGGGTTGTGAGACACGGAAAACAATCTCCACAGCAGAAGCACATGAGAAATTTCATTACATTATTAACTGATTTCTGTGTAGAACTAACAGTTCGCCGCATTTGCTGGCTTCGTAATGTGCAGTCGACAGTGACCACTGTCGAAAGTGGGGGCTCGGCCCCTCTAACTTTTCTCAGCGGGAGAGTAAGCAACCCCCCCTCCCCCTTCCCGGTAGATAGGCCTACAATTGAGAGTGTTTTTTCGTGAAGCGACACTGCAGGGAGATGATCCATTTTACCATTTGTGCGGTTACGGCCCTATAAATTGCACTTGGAAGCCATCTTGCCTTTCTCGCTATGTGGGGCTACTGAACGTGACTGTGACGCCACATGCTGGGCTAGTGTTCCTTATCATGTCTCCCTATATCACAGGACCATGCCACAAGATTTAGAAAAGATCCGCTATGGCCGCCGGCATCAAGACTTCAAGGGATGTTTCCAAAGAAAATTTTGTTTATGACATCTATGGCTTAACTAGTTGGTACATTACGCGATAATCAAGTGATCAAATCGTAAATGTCTTATCGTATCGCGTGACCATGACAGCATTGCCAACTACGATGAACTTCAGCATCAGTTCAGCATCATGAGGTAACTCCGACTATATTAATGAAAACAAAACAGTATGATCTTTTTTAAGTAGGTAGCAGAACTGGCAGTAGTTTTCTTTCCCGCACGCCTTTTACCTGAACATTTATTTTCTCTGGTGCGTAACCACTTTTATTCGGACTGTATTCCTCTAATGTGCTCAGTTTCCTTATGGTGCTACATTCATAGGCAACCGAAACTGTTTCCGTGTTTAGCCGAATCCGAAAATTGTCTGTGCTTGATTCAGCTAAATTTCTTGCATGACAAATGCTGGCGGATCTCCTGCCCACTCACGCCGCCATTGCACCATCATCGGACGCCATGCTGAAACATTTCTGTTTCAGTTACTTCTAAACTGACACTGACTTTTCAAATACGTTCTCCGGTGTTCTATATTTTAACGCTTTAGATATCCTATTAGATATCGCCTTAGATATCGTAACGTTTAAAGGGCTATACGGAACACGAAATGCGGTTCAGTTATGGGCAATAACAGGCATAAAACGACCCTTGCTTCTCGAGTGTTTGCGCCTCAATGAATATGCTGACATATTTGACACGAGTTCGTTTCAAGTAAGAGCATAGGTCGGCAAAATAAATGGAGCTCACTCAGACTCACTCAATAAATATATTTTTCGCTTAGGACTCACTCGGACTCAGACTCACCAAAATTTTGCTGAAGCAGACTCACTCGGACTCAGACTCACGAAATTTCTCTTCAGCCAAACTCACTCGGACTCAGACTCACCGGTGTTTTCGTCATCCAGACTCACTCGGACTCAGACTCACTAAACTTTTCCTCAAACGGACTCACTCGGACTCAGACTCATGAATATTTTCGTCAACCTGACTCACTCGGACTCAGACTCACCAAAATTTTCCTCAAGCGGACTCACTCGGACTCAGACTCACCAAGATATAACTCAGCCGGACTCACTCGGACTCAGACTCACCAAAATTTAACTCAGCCGGACTCACTCGGACTCAGACTCACGAAAATATTACTCAGCCCTACTCACTCAGACTCAGACACATGAAAATATAACGAAAATATAACTCAGCCGGACTCACTCCCCAAAATATTTGTCAGCCGCACTCACCAAAATTCTCCTAAAGCGGACTCACTCGCGGACTCACAGACTCGCCTAACTTTTTTCTCAACCAGACGTACTCGGACTAAAAATTAGCAATATTCGATTTGGCCCGGCTCATCCAATAATTGTCGAAGGAGCGCCATAAAATAGCTTATGTGGAATAACACATGTAAAGGGTTCACAAGTGCCCGGAAACCTTCAAAATATATGTATGATAGCTTTCAACGTACAAAAAGAAGTTATTTCCCGTGCATCGCAATGTCTATCGTAAAGAGAAATTCAACATTAGACGCGATTTTTGCAATATTGACAATGTTTTCTTTAAATATAAGAATGGGTATACCGACCTTCGAGGAACATTAGGTTTTCATTCCTTACCTTTGAAATGCGCTATGCGCACGCGCCATTTGTTTTCAATGGGCGAGCGCGTACGTGCGTTTTTGGCAGACCCAATTATAAATGAAGTCCTGTCTTACGCTTTGCCGTTCGAAGGCCTAATAACGCTACCTGGGAACGAAGAAAGCTTGACATTACGTTATGGCGCTTTTCTAAACACGTTCATGAAACTGCCAATGGTATTGCAGTCGATTTACCGCTCATTGACAACGCGAAAAAGAAAATAATATGAGGCGGCCATCTTTTGCAGAATCGAGCTCACCACCCTTGAAAAATTTTGGAAACATGGCTTTATAGGGTGCTTCTGCCTCTCTAAAGTTTCGAAAACACCTGCCACGATAGTCTAGTGGTTGTGATGCTTGACTGCTCACCCGAAGATCATGGCATCGAATCCCGGCCGCATTTTCGATGGATGCCGAAACGCTTGAGCCATGTCTGCTTATATTTTGGCGCACGTAATGAACCCCAGGTAGCCAATATTTCCGCAGCCGTCGACTACGGCACCCCCCTCATAATCACATCATGGCTCTCGGACGTTAAACGCCAATAATTATTATACTAGTGTTTCGAATTATAGAAACGGTAAGTTCGGTTTTAGTCGATGTCATGCTTTCGCAAAGTGATTGCGGATAATATAGGTTCGTATTTTACGTCGCAAAGCCAAGATGTGGTTGTCAGAGGCGCCGTAGTGGAGGGCTCTAGATATTTCGACCACCCAGGGTTCTTCAACGTGCATCTTAATCTAAGTACACGGGTTGTGACTGCGTTTGTTTCTAGCAAGATATTTTTCGGAGCCGGCTAAGAACCAGTTGTAACTGTTAGTGACTACTTTATCTCGTGGATAATGGTAAAGAGTCGTATCAGTACCACGCTGGATACGGACACAAGGCAAAAAGGAACGTGCATAGGCGCGCCGATGAGAGCCGGCCAGTGTGATCAATGGTACGGTGGAAGCTTTTTTGCATAGTCTGGTACAGACCATGCAAAACGAGGTGGCAATTTTCTGCTTTCCAAAAACCCCAATTGCTGACAGTCAAGCCGATTGCAAGAATGCCGTATTGAAAGGTGAGGACGCGAGCACCGCTTCACAGTGATCCTACTAGTCCCCAGAATTTCTAAGAAAAAAGTCACTAGACAAGGCCCTGAACTGACAACTAGAGGGTTTACTACAAACCAGACGCAATAAATTCACATACCTAACCCTGCGCTATTAGCAATTTTATTTCTTTTTATTCTCACTTCGTCACTATTGTATCTATCCTTAATAACTTATTATTTGTATTGTTTTTACTTCGATGTAACTGCTACTCTCTTACGCATTCTCAAATGCACAGCTCCCCTCTGTAATTCCTTCGGTCCTTCAGGGTACTATTAAATAAATAAATAATTGAGAAGCCTATTTTCAGCGGGTAAATGGGGCAGCGGAGGTTGCCATAACGTACTGTTTTTCTTTGCAGAATGACAGACTGATGGGCAATTGGTGTGGGTTCATAATGACATCTAGTGATTCATGAAACATATGAGAAATGCGCTAATTTGTCTCCCGTGAGGGGACATCGCTCAGCGACTTATGATCGAAAGCCAGTGCTACAACAAATACAAAATGAGTGACATGAAGGCAGTACATGCGCTTTTTTTTCTTTCCTGCTTCAAAGTCTACATTCTCGAAAGATGCAGGACCGGATCATGTGCGCCGACTGCCTCGCTTCCTACATTGAGGAAACCTAAGAACTTCCATGAAAGAATGCGGCAGCACAAGAATGACCTCCGTCACTTGAACAGCGGACGGACCGAAGTGACAGAGCACTGCTAGCGGTTTGACCACCATACCAGTCCCGACGGCGCGGTGATTTTGGAAAAAAGAAAGGAACCTTCGCCGGCGGCCCCTCCTCAAATCCTGCTACATTGAGCAGACAGCGGGAAACATCAACCACACCACGGGTGCACTGCCCTCCCTCTACTGCCACGGCTTGCGACGACTCACAGCAAACAACCACGCCTGGCAAGAAGGCGTTGCACATCTCGGGCCTTCTCACCCCTGAACAAGAAGCCGATCATGCTTCGAAACGTCGCGGTTTCTTAAAATAAATTTTGGCTGGAGTTTTCTCTTTTCTCCAGTTTTCTGTTATCCCAACCAGACAGACTTCTGCCGAATGTTCACTTTTGAAAGAATAGAAATATTTGTGTTGCAGGCCCCAAGCCTAGAGTGTCGAGCTCGTTGCTTCGTTTTGTACTTTCCTTGCATTCTTTGGGGGGGTATTAGGAGCTCGAAAGCAAGATACGAGAAACGAGCCTGGGAAACGGCCGTGCCATGAAGCTTTTTGCCGTGTGGCTTGGACGAACACAATGACGGCTGAGAAACCACCGAAAGTGCTTCGGCGCGTCAACGCTGACTATGAATGGAAAGGTGTTTGAATAGGAAAGAAAAGAAAAAATATGAAAAAAAAACGGGTTTTGCTTGAGTCGGGAAGGACAGAACTGCAGGCGTGCTGGGAAAATATGGCAGCAATACCTACCAAAGAGAGTCTAGAATTCGAAGAGGTCATTAAAGTTTAAAAACTCCTTGAATTGCCGAGAGGTAACAGAATTCTTTGACCACATTACAGCCCGAAGAAATTTGTTTTTGCAAGTCATGAAGCGTCGCGTATGGCATGAATTGTGCGTTTCTACCCCCTTCCTCCTTGAAATCCGGTCGCTACAACTTTCGAGGTACCAAGGGGGCAAGCTTTATCTAGCCACTTTAAATAATGAAGCCGCTGCTAAATTGGTAGCGAATGACATGACCAAAGCCGATGGTCTGTGTCGTCGCTAAATTTTTAACAAAGCTTGAAATTCGGCGAGATGGTGCATAGCTACTGGGAAATTTTTTGAGCGCGGTACAATGCATTCACAAGGCATTCAAAAGCGCCCGTCCTGTCTCTCTCGTACTTGTGAATGTCTTGTTTGGCGCTCGAAAATTTCCCAATTGCCACATTTATTCATGAAAAAACCGAATAGACATCTAAAGACACAAGCGGTTCAATGCAACAGAGAGCGAAGGGGCGCTCGATGCTCGCGAATCGTGCTGCTTTGTCGTACTTGAATCCACATGGATGATGAAGCTCGAACATTGCACTAATTCTCCGTTGATTAGGTACACAGTTGTAGATCAAACTCAATGTGGATCACGATGTCGCTTAATAAAAGTGGCCTGGAGTTGTACATGTGTCAGAAGATGCTGCACAGCCCACTTACATGCCCTCGTATATGAGGGCATGGACAGCTTGATAATTTGAAAAAAAATTTTTAGGGCTTTACAAGACGGTACGTCTATACGATTACAAGGCACGCCATAAAAGGAGGCTATAAATATTTGTAAGCATAGGTCGGCAAAATAAAAGGAGCCCACGCAGACTCACTCAATAAACGTTTTTCGCTTAGCACTCACTAGCACCAAGACTAACCAAAATTCTGCTGAAGCGAACTCACTCGGACTCAGACTCATTAATATTTTCTTCAACCGGACTCACTCGGACTCAGACTCACCAAACTTTTGCTGAAGCGAACTCACTCGGACTCAGACTCATTAATATTTTCTTCAACCGGACTCACTCGGACTCAGACTCACCAAAATTTTGCTGAAGCAGACTCACTCGGACTCAGACTCACGAAATTTCTCTCGAACCAAACTCACTCGGACTCAGACTCACCGGTGTTTTCGTCATCCAGACTCACTCGGACTCAGACTCACTAAATTTTTCCTCAAGCTGACTCACTCGGACTCCGACTCACCAAAATTTTCCTCAAGCGGACTCACTCGGACTCAGACTCACCAAAAAATAACTCAGCCGGACTCACTCCGGACTCAGAATCACCTAAATATAATTCAGCCGGACTCACTCAGACTCAGACTCACGACTCAATCTGAGTCTGAGTGAGTCTGAGTGAGTCGACTCATGAGTGAGTTTGCCGACCTATGAGTAAGAGAGACCGTGGAACGTGGAATGTCGCGAGAGCCAGCGTTTAAACAAATGGCCTTGTTATTGTCAGTTGCCTTGATCAGCTGCTGACTCGTCGAAGCAAGTCAGTTTCTCAAAACTTGTTCTCCGGCTACAGTACCCGCTGGACCATTTCTCATCTCTTCGAGACTCCATCGACTCCTGTACTTCTTTCTATATGGTTTTCAAGTACGAAATAATACATTTAATATCACTTTCTGACTAGATCGATTATTTATTATTATGTGAAAGCTGGATTAATACAACTGTATGGCAATACGTTGTAATCTGAAGTTCACTTACTTGATCGGTAGCGTTTAGACGAAAAACAATCAGCGCAGCGAAATTGTGCTGACTGGACTGCAAAGGATTGCACAAATGGAAGAAGCGACAGAACGCCCTTTTCAGTTGCTGCAAGGGCTCAGTCGTGTAAGAGCACTCGCGGTATCGTTCGTAGGCCTCCTGTGTCGGAGTCAGTCGCGGTTCGATGGGTGATAGGAAATGTTGTGTCGGAAAACTCGAGTGCAGCCGTCAGCTAAAGCAATGCCTCAGGCATGTGTGTGTGCTAAGTCGTTGGGAAAAGTATTGTTATTTTTCCTTTCAATCACAGGCCTGTCCCAACAAAGTTGTCTGACGTGTAAAACTTAATATCTGAGCATTGTGGGGAATATTGTAGCAAACTACACATTAAAACAGGCAATGGAATTATCTGTTTGTTCCAAGTTCTGAATTCTTGAACTTATAGAGAAAATACAGCGCGCAGACAGACGAGGCGAAGAAACATAACGCAGCATAATGACTGACTCTCAACTGGAGCTTTATTAGAATATACATATTATTGAAATATGCAACATATAGATAATGAGCATGCGAAGAGGAGATGGGGGAAAACACAACACAAACGGAAATATTTACGTTGGGGATACAACAGGCGTGACAAAAAGCTAGTCAAGCAAATATACTGCTTATTAGGTTAAGTTACTTTTCATGCCAAGATACCGACGCTTGGCTGACGTATGCCTCTCCCTCTGTTTTTAATGCAGAATGATACGGGAACCTTAACGTAACCTTAAGGTAACCTTAAGGTGTAACCTTAAGAGACAGGAAGAGAGCAGAGTGGGTCAGGGGAACAAACGGGGGTTAAGGATATCATAGTTGAAATCAAGAAGAAGAAATGGATATGGGCCGGGCACGTAGCACGTCGGCAGGATAACCGCTGGTCATTAAGGGTAACTGACTGGATTCCAAGAGATGGCAAACGCGTGAGGGGGAGACAGAAAATTAGGTGGACAGATGAGATTAAGAAGTTTGCAGGTATAACGTGGCAGCAGAAAGCACAGGACCGGGTTGATTGGCGAAACATGGGAGAGGCCTTTGCCCTGCAGTGGGCGTAGACGGGCTGATGATGATGATGATGATGATGATACGGGAACTATACGCGCTCGGGACTGTCGTGTGGTAGCGTAGCCGAACTGTCGACATATTTGTTAGGACTGCCTCCCGCGTATACTTGACGATTACCGCTGCGAATATAGCTTCCCCTATTGTTTTTTCTCCTTCAGCGTGCAATATAAAGTTTCTTTTTTTTCCGTCTAAATGGTTCATGTGAATCCTTTCTCGTCCGGCATCACCAAACATAGTGACGAACGTCCTTAACCATTACAATAGTCGACCAGTGCCACAGTTTTCAGGAAGAAAAGAAAGGGGACACTACAGCGCAAAAAATACACGGCAGACGAAAGGAACACAAACGACGATGACAAGCGCTGAACTTTCAACAACCTTTATTGGAAAAAGCACGCGAAAATAGACGCGAAAACAAATGCTGTATGTATGCAGCTGCTTTAGAGAAAGCAGGTGATTTAGAATCGACACAAACGCCCAGAAGCGCCCTTCAACCAAGGGCTGTGTCCCTTGAACTTCTTATTCACCACCACAGCCTAATAAACAATAAATACGAATTTCACATAGTTTCCATCGTGTGCATGCAATTAGTTAGGGTGTTATAGTCTAACGTTCAGCTACGGACATGGCTTCAATTATCCGACTATTGCTTCACACAATAAATGCTTTTTCACAACTTCAAGGCATGTGACAGTCGCTCCAAAGCTTCATTACATCGCTTCCCTGCGTCTTTTTCTCTATCCATTCTTTCGTTTGCATTATCTGCTCCTCTGTGAAATAGTTTCTCCAGTCGCCCACTATTCCCTTACGCACGAAACCTGAGCCCTCGTGCATCTCAGCAAATTTCGTCGGCATGTTCTTCGACGTTTTCTCGCAGGTTTTTTTCGAGGATTTTTTTCACACCCTCCATC
>JALIZH010011624.1:0-21499 GCA_030522465.1 Rhipicephalus appendiculatus | reverse complement strand
CGTTCATCGGTAAACCGTGAATCTTCCGTGAATTCTGCCCAGTACATCATCAACGACGTGAGATCGGGCGCGTTTATACTAAAGGGTCGATGAGAGTCATGGCGACTTGCAGCTCACTTTAATTTTACATGTACGCTGTGAATTTTTATTGTTTAATCACGCACAGGAGAAATCTCACACAGGCGCTACCTTGGAGGTCAAAATCCAGTGCCTATATATACGGGGTGGTCAGTGAACGGTTGTGCAGCGCGAGCAGTCGGTTTTTTCAATCAAGAAACTCGCTAGCAGACGCTGCCTGCGTCGGCGTCGCGAGGCGAGAGAGGGGGGCGTAGGAAAGAGGGGGAAGCGTAGGAGAGGGTGAGGGTGCCCCTAAAATTGGAGAGCAGCTGCACCGCCAACGCCATCTAGCGTACCTTCACCCAACCGCCATATTGTACGCATGTCTATGGGACAGCGCTCTCTCGGAAACGAGACGAAAAAATGGAATGCGTACAGCGCCATCTAGTATATCGTCACCCAACTGCAGTTTGCATGCATCTTTGTGAGAAATGGAATGCGTACAGCGCCATCTAGTATATCGTCACCCAACTGCAGTTTGCATGCATCTCCATGGGACAGCGCCCTCTATTGTACGATAAGGGAACACTACGAGGTACAGCGGACGGTTGACGATCGACGCCCGACGCCGCTCCACAACCGGCCAGGTCTCGCCATAAGGAGCTTCGCTCCTAATAAATAAATAGGACAGTGTAGGCAGCTACTCGCCGGCTGCTTCGCAATAAATCGATTCCCATAGTGCAGGGAACTGCTGGACTTTTTATTCCAAGGTTGTTATGGTAATTAATTCGTTGACAATCACTATCAGTTTTGTGAAACGACATTACTTGCCGGCATCACCTGAGGCAATCTGTGTTACCAAGTGCCTACGAGCACTCAAATTGGCTACCAAGTCTAAAACATGGTCTATTTTCTGACTGACCTTTGTTGCATGCATGAGATGGGAGAAAGCGATAGCCTATACCACCATTTATTTATTTATTAAGAATCTTGTCAGTTCATAAATCGGGTGAGTTTCGTCTTGGACAAGAGCCGTTTCTTCAATGGGTGGCACCATATTTGTTTGGTGCACAGCTTTTGTAGCAGCCTGTGGGGCTCTTGCTTAATTCGAGAAATACCTTGCCCAATGACCACCTTAATGCTTTTTAGGCCTCACACATGCACAGTGGCCTGGACACTATTTATTCAGGACCCCTTTCAAAAACCCCTGATTATGTGGAATACACCTTGTGTTACACGTTAAGTGCAACCGTGATGGTTCTTAGCATTGCTGTTTTTGAGTGCATCTGTGACATGGCTGCCTCATGTTTATTCCAGGTACCTTGTTGGCACATCACAAGTGAACCACAGAGGGCAAAACCTTAGCGACACAGTAGAGTCCATTCATCTTGCTTGGAGAGTGACATGAAGAAATAGGGCTCTGTGTGTCTATATTGTCTTGTTCGGCTGACTTGAGGTAATGACTAGAGGCCGGATTTTTAGGCACTAAAAAACCGCGTTTTAGGCGCCAAAAATAGGCAGGTAAAACACTGTTTTAAGCCTCCAAAATCGTAAATATAGGCACAATAAATTTTTACACAAATTCAAATACTTTGAAACAAAGACGTGCGCGACCTGTATCTACGACAGGAAGCAAGAAAAATGTTGTTTATGACAACAGAAAGGCGCCAATGTTTGAACACAGCCATGCATTTCCCGCAGAGTTCGCAGATACGGTCTTTCCTTTTTTTTTTTTTTTTTTTTTTTTTTTTTTTTTTTGTCTAGCATGGCAAGTGAAATGTCCACCGTCAAATGAACACACTCCCGGATATCTTTCTTTTTGGCAAGGCTGAGAAGGGCAGTGCAGGACGAGATAGCCAGACCGCGGAGGGATGCCTCGCATTAGCTGGGTCTAATCGCGTTGGGTCATTTTCTCTCCTGTCGGTGAACACCTTAAAGGGTGCCTCATCGGGTTTGAGCATTTCGAGCTGACAAGTGTAATTAATGCATCCACTGGGCGCTCACGATCACGTCTGCCAAGATTTGCAGTGACACGCGTCGCGGAAAGACGTGAAATTTCAAAATGAACGCCGCTTGCCCTTCTCGCGGGCGCGCGCCCCAAGATGGAGGGGATAATGTGCAACAAGGAATGTTTCTGCTCTCACGCCGCTCTTTTACGTAGACATTGGCGCTCTGACGCCGCTCACCTTATATAGCGCGTGACATAGCGAGAATTATTCGAGGTGACGTGTAATTTGTGTAGTCTGTAGTTGAAGAGATGAATAAAAGCGGACAGAAATAATAAAACACACAAACAGAATGTGAGCGCGTATTTTTTTTATTTTTTAAATTTCGAATCACAGCGAGATGCTATACACTAATCGGCCTCCGTTTCACATGCGTTCGTATTCTCGCCGTTCTCGCGTCGTGCCGGCGCCAGCCCTGAAAACTCTTGGCGTGTTTTTGGTGCATCGTCTCTAACAGCAGTTGCAGCGGTGCGACGTGGTGTATAGCGGTAAGAATACATATGATCCGTACCAGCTTCTCCAAACATATGCGCACTCAGGAATCCATCCCACAAAAACAGCAATACACAACCGAGAATGCCGAAACGACACAACATTGATGGCATACTGCTCGGGCGCGTCCTGCGCATGTGACCTTACATGCACATGACGTGCTGATGCGGATGCGTCATGCGATCTTCCGGCTTCGATACCGCAGAGGGCAGGAACGGAATTAGGCTTGCGATGGCTACACAGGGCGATTACAAGGGTTTCAAGTCTGCCTCTTCGTGTCATGGTCGTGGCTCGTAACCATCCTATTTGAAAAATTATCGTGGTACTCTGCTCTTCATTGGGCACGCAACAGCTTCCAGTGTCAAAGTACAATTTCTTCTGTGACCTGGTGAGGGGGCCCTTTAAGAAGTAAATTATAAACAAAAAAGCCGTGTGCACATCACATTTTTCTCTCTCTTGATCCACACTCCCTTTTACCCTGACGGATCTCCCACGGTTTTGCATTCATTCTGCACCTTTCCGCGGCTACACAGACGGACCTCCTGTTCCCTTTCCGCCGCCACAACCAGGCCTTCAGGGCGGTTCTTCCCTTCCCTCGGCACATCCTCGGCCATGGGCGCCACTCTCCTTTCCTTCTCCTATATTTATTTCTCCCTCCTCATTCCCCCAAAGACGCTGAGACGTGCTCCCATTTTGGGCTGCAGACATGGCGTCGTTTCCTCTCCTTCAACCGCTCGCACCATGTCGGCGCTGTCGCGTGTGGTGGCCGCCACATCCCATTTCACTGCTGCTATCGGTTGTTTTTCGGAAGTTGGTTGAACTAGAGAACTTGGTTGAACCTTGTAGAGTTCGGAAAGGTCAATCTTGCCCTGTGACATGAATAACGGTCACAAACCGCTCTCGAAAACGAAATTTGAGCTTAAATAGTGTTCATATAGGCGCCGATTTTGAAAATAGGCATTTATGCACAATTATCGGCATTTAGTCACGAACACCGAAAATAGGCATTTATAGGCACTATAAAAACACTATAAAAACCCTTCTTAACCTCTAATTCATGCTCATATATCAAAGTGGCGCGATAGGAACGCAAGGAACAAAATAGGCATTTGCCTATAATCCGGTCTCTAGTAATGACTTACAAGGAACAGTTAGCTCAATTTGTTCTTCTGCAAGATATGTGCAATCCACAAATATTCAATGTATTTATATTCAAATACAATACAACTTTCAACTGACTTTTTCTGTGTTTTCCTTTTCTGTAAAAACACTATCCTGAATATTCATGCAACCTTATTCAAATATTAATTTAACTTAGTGCAGAACATTTGCAGGTGTTTGAAGGAAAACGAGAAAGCTCACCATATGAGAACCAGACAGTTTTAATAATTATACTTGATCATTCTAACCCATCTTTTCGTTCTTATGGGCTCTCGACTATGCAAGTTCCGCTTTAGTTAGACAACCAAACACAGAACTACAACACTAGTCCGCACAACAGCATAGATGCCTTCTGATACAATTGAATGCTGCATGAGACAGAATGAAAAGACACACCCAAATGAGTCTGTTTCAGTCTCTGGTGTACGTGGCGCTCTTCCCTCCCGTCTATTTACATTGGATCACTTTCTGGTACTTTGATTATTCATTGAAGCTGCTGTTATCACACAGCAATGTTATGAATTAAATAGTTTCGTCGCAAGCACCATGGTTCTCATGTTAGGTCCTGCATGTGCCAAGTACGGTAGGAAATATGCATTGCACGTTAAGTTATGTAACAATATACCCATCATACGGTATCGACAAGATCAGTACTTAACAACGGGTTCAAACGTTTTTGCTTGTGAGACGGTATTAGCAATGTTATGAGGTGCTACAGCTTCAACAGCAGATAGTTGTGGTACGGCATTGCCAATGTTGATAAATAAGTACGGCTTCAGATCTATTCACTTGCGTTACAGGATTGATAACATTTAGAAACACTACGGTTCCAAAAGTAGTTCCTTGAGATGCGGCATCGGTAATGTTTGTAAGTAAGTAAGGCTTCATTAGTGTCCTATGCCTTAACGGGAAACAGTCTGGCATCATGAGTTAACGCCTTGTTTTACCGTAAGCTTACGGCGATTTTTTTAACAGTGTAACTGACTATCTAATATACGGACAGGGTGATGCGCAAAAGCAATGAACAATGATGTGCATGTGCAAAGGTTCAACAAGCGATGCAAGAACCTGCCACCACCCAACAAAGTAACGAAGAAAACAAAAAAGAGGGCGCTTCTTTTTACGCGCCTAACTTTGCTGCGATGACTGATCTACTTGTGTGCTACATCACCGCAGCCACCTGCGGTGGAAGGATTTAAGCCTTCTGCGTCTGGAAAGTCATCACACTAGATAAAGTAAGTGCCATGTTCGGGTGTGTGAAACTTTCATGGCGACACGTCAAGAGAGTACTCAAAATTCTAAAAGCAAAATTGTGCAGCCATGTTACACTGTTCTACGACTGGCTACGTTTGATCCACCTGCGTGAATACCCGGAGCACCTTCCCGCTCATAAACTCAGAAATGTCAAGCGTCTTGTAGCTCAGCTAATTGAATCAAGGTGGAGGGGTGTGTTGATTCCGCTACTAAGGATTCAAGGGAAACGAAGGACGAAAAATAGTCGCGGCATCGTTGTTATCGAGGGTGCAGAGTTACTGGAAGACATTGAAAAGTTACTTCGAGAGAGTCCGAAATATGTGTGATCCAACCAAAGGTTTCCGCCTATGAGCTGCTGGGCCTGAACAGGAATCGATCAGCAAAGGCCAGCCAGGAGCGAGAAAGATGCCTTCTAGATGGTATGGACTCCATCGCCAAATATTCAGCCCAAGTACCGGACAATAGCTGTAGCAAAAGACTGAACAATTTGGTGTCGTTTTTTAAGAAGAAGAAATTACTGTTAGTTCAAGCTGACAAGGACGGTGGTTTTGTTGTTTTGTTTGAAGGTTTATTCAATGAGAAGGCTCTTATAGTGCTGTGAACAAAAAAGTTCTTACCTGTTAAGAAGAGTGCTGTGCGTTTCAAATCAAAGTTTGCCGCGTTCTGCAGAAAAGTAGGTCCACCGACGCTTGTTAGAACTACAGCAAATAGCAAAAGTAATGACTTGAATGTATTTTTCTCAGCAAAAACTCACAAAGTGGACATACCTCTGATTCTTGGGAGGTGAACGTAAGTAAGCTCCTCTTAAGCAAGCTGAAACGCTTTCAATGAACGATCATTTTCGCACCAAGCGCTCTTCAATATCGGTGATTTTATTCGAAATAACCAGCAGATTTCCTATGCTTTCTCGGTATAGATGTGGAAGACTTGTTTTATTCCGTCCCTCATGATAAGCTTTTGGCCTCGGTTCGAAAGTGCATGGAAGATAATGGTGACGTTTCTTTTATGAACAATGCGGGCGTGTCCGTTGGAAAATTTTAGCGTTTTTACAATTTTATCCTATTGTCACATTTATTACCTTTGACGATAAGCCCTATATATCTGCATCGACAAGGAATGTGTATAGGTTCTTGTGTCACCCCAGTTCAGTGTGATATCTTTTCGCTGATTTAGTTAGATAGGACTACTCTTCCGATTCTCATCCACTTCGACGCGTCCGCTCCAACCGAGGTCCGCACTGACGCTAGTGGCTACGCAATTGGTGCTGTGTCATCTCAGTGTTAATCTGGTCATGATGGAGTACTTGCGTACGCCAGCCGGCTTCTTTCACCTGTCGAGCGCAATTACTCTATTACTGAGCGAGAGTGCCTGGCGCTTGTATGGGCAGTTGTACATTCCGCCCCTATTTGTATGGCCCACCTTTCACCATTACTACCGACCACCACGCTCTATGCTGGCTTTCAACGCTCAAGAATCCCACAGGACACCTGGCTCGTCGGGCTTCGCGTCTCCAGGAATTCACGTTCACTGTGGTGTACAAGTCTGGTCGCTTGCAACAGGGACGCCGACTGCCTCTCTCGGTACCCCGTCGACGCTCCCGATCTCGCGATGGACGATACGTCTGTCTGTATTTCCTCGTTGCCCACTTTCAGCAACATGGGCGACGAGAAACGGCGTGACGCGTCCCTCCGAGACCTAATCGCCCGCCTGACTGCTGACTCGACGGACCGTTCTCTTCGCATGTTCGTCATCATAGACGGCATCCTATACCGCCGGAACATGCATCCCGTGGGACAGCAACTACTTCTTGTTGTACCCACTCATCTGCGGTCGACTGTACTCCAGCACCTACACGATGTACCAACCGCCGGTCACCTTGGTGTCGCGCGAATGTATGACCGTGTCCGCCAGCGCTTTTTCTGGCCCTGCCTCTGGCGTTCCGTAAAGCATTACGTTGCTTCTTGCGAGTCGTGCCAACGCCGCAAAAGACCACCTGTACACCCCGCCGGGCTCCTTCAACCTATAGACATACCCGCCGAGCCTTTTTTCGTGTCGGCCTCGACCTTCTAGGTCCTTTCCCGCTCTCGAACACCGGTAACAGATGGATCGCCGTCGCTACGGATTATTCGACCCGTTTTGCCACCACGAGACCTCTCCCGACCAGCTGCGCTACCGACGTCGCCGACTTTTGGATCCAAGACGTCATTTTACATCTCGGCGCTCCTCGTCAACTTCTCACGGACCGAGGTCGCTACTTTTTTACAAGGTAATCGACGAGCTACTTCGTTCATGCGCGACCAAGCACAGGCTTACGTCGGCCATTCATTCCCAAACAAACGGTCTCACAGAATGTTTGAATCGCACGATCACTGACATGATCGCCATGTATGTTTCGAGTGATCATCGCGACTGGGACATCGCGCTACCCTTTGTCACTTTCGCTTACAACACCTCGCGCCACGAAACTGCTGGATATTCTCCTTTTTACCTTTTGTATGGAAGGGAACCGACCTTGCCAGCACCTCCACCAAAATGTTGCGATGGTATTTACAAGATATTTGCACAAAGGAAAATAGCCCGACAGTAGTATGGTGGATGTGTTTCACCAGAACACGTCGTCCTCCTCCTCTTCCTTCACAACACAGTCGTTATGGCTGCAACACCACAACAATATTTTGAATTTTCACCAGAATGGTTGTACTTCGCTATAAATGTCACCAATGACGCCAATCGTGAAGCTGAGCGTTCTTGCTGTGATGCCGTTCTTAGCGTTTTTCGAGAATATGGACGTGGACTAAGATTCACAGCCTAGGCTCCAACAGAGACCTGTCTACAATTCTTAGACCTCAAGCTACTGTGGGAATGTGACCACGTTTGTTGTTTTAAATGCGAATGCATTTCATAGTCGGGCTATGTCAGGCATCCCGCGTTGTCCGGCGGCGGCGTCCGCGGGGAGGAGGATAGGTTGAGGAGGTGTCCGCGCGCCGGCAGGTGTTATCTCTCCGCTCTCCACTCCCTCTCCCATAGCAACAGCTGCGGGCGCGCGCGCTTATCCTCGCCCCTAGCAAAGTGGAGAGGAGGAGCGCGCTCTGGCGCGTGAGGGCGCTCGCATCGCGGGGAGCTCAGTGGAGCTCCCGCGATAAAGAAAAAACAGGCGCTGCGCCGTGCTCCCGACCGGGCTGCAGAAATTAGGCGCATTTTCCTTCTTCGAACCACAACCACCATATATAAATGGAGTGAAGCGCGCGCGAAATGCATTCGCATTTCCTCACGATTCCCTTCGGGGAGGTGGGGGCATTTTTTTACCATCCTCGTGTGAAAAAGAACTGTTGCCGTTTGATTCTGCGCACTCTAAGATTGTTAAGAGAAGGATTGTTTCACTTTGCCTAGAATCTGCCTTGACAAAGTCGTGCCCACACCACATGTGCACTAGTTTAAATGATCACATCAGCCGATCGTTGGCGGTGGGCTTCCCTTCGTCGGTCAAACATTTCGCCGAGTCACTTATGCAGAAGCTGAAAGGCGCAACACAAAGGGATGGCGATGCGTGGGATCCATCGGGTTCCAAGCCTCAAGTGATGCCGTACTTGCAGAAGCCTCCTACAACCTTAAGAAGGTCTCTGCAAGACATGGTGTGCCACGGGTGTTCTCGGCGTCGAAAAAACTCGCCAATTTGGGCTCACACATGTGCGATGGCAAAAGACGCGGTTTCCAGAAAAAAGATTAGAAGGCCCTCGTGAAGTGCTCCTAGGGGGTTGTATACTCCTTTCCTTTATCACCCGGAAAAGCGGACGTCGGGCAAACCGAAAGATGCCTGAATGACCAGCTAAGAGAGCATGCGCAAGAAATTAAGAAAAAAAAATTGGCAGCGTATTTGCGTGCTTCGCTGCAAATGTCGTCGAAAGAAGATAGTCGTGTGCCGGCCATACTACTATGGTTTGCCTTGCCTCAGGCAGCGCCTACTCTATGATGAATCGGCCGCACTTGGCTGGCATTGATAAATAGAGGCGCTGCGCGAGATATAGACGCAATCGAAAAACATGAGCTTGTGCTGAACCAAGGGCCACTGCCAGCGGCAGCACCTTCTCGTTGGCACATGGCTTTTTCGTGCAGAGCGTCGCAGTTCGCGCACAGCGTCGCATTTTCAGTGCAGCCTAAAAAACGCTAGGGTCTTAAGAATTACGTATCTATGTATTTTCTAATGAAGAAACACAAGTCCTGATACTTACATATTATTGTCGCGCCTCAGATATGCGTAGTATTTGCTTTTTAATCGAAAACGTTCACAAGTATGAACGCAAACAGCAGTTCAAGATGGCTGGGCGTTCAGAAAGTGGTTAAACTTTGGCCGAGTGGCTGAATCAGGGGACGTCGGACAGACAGACAGCCACACCAAAATTTCTGCGTTGAAGTATCCCAAGAAATACTATCGTCTTTAAAAAGGATGTACGCACATCTTGTGGCACCCCGGTTTACAGACACGCAGGTTCTCGAAAGAAGCGCGATATCATCTGCACGTCTATCATGGGAAGTATACTTTAGAGAAAAAAATTCGGCAGATTCCAAGTACCCTGGGAATCGATTTTGTGCGAAGCGTGCGGAGGCATGGTGACTGGGTTGTAGTTTTTTTATTGAGCAAAACCTTACGAAATGACGCTAAAGATATGTACACTCTCATTCAAATCCCGGCTAGATTCCACGCATGCAAGCAGGAAACCCGGTCAAATTTTGGCCGCCGCTAGACCGTTCGTTAGGCGGCTCCATATGCGGCGCCAAGAGCAAGCGGCTCATTTCTACGGGGCCGCCTGTATAGCCGTGACGCAAGATAGGCAGGATTTTAAGTCAAATTTTTTCCTGGCTACGTCCGGCCTACACTTACGCGTGGTGTCAATCATGCGTTGGCGGGAGTCGGTGTTTCCCGTCTATGGGCGGCCTGTGGTTAGGCGGCCAAAAAGCGATTGTTGAAGAAAAAATGTAATTAATCACCCATTTCTAGGTTTTGTGATCTACTTATTTACCAGGTATGATTATGGCACATTAGAAGACAATAGGTAATGCATTCATACACATACGTGACATAAACACAATTTGCATACACACACGCGGATTCGAACCCGGTACGCACGCATTGGAAGCAGACACCGTAACCACTACACCACGGCGCCACCACGCCCGCTGCGAAATTTTACGGGTATATATCTACCAATCGTTCTGACGTCTTGGTGGTCTTCGCTTTTCTTTTTTTCGCTGTTGTTGAGCCTTCGTGTTGTGTTGCCATTTTCATTCGGTGAATATATAAGTTGCGGAGCCGGCAGAGCGTCATGAAAACTGCTACATTTCGGTTGTGACTGTGTTCTTGCGCTCGTCGTTGCCGCAGGAAAATAATGTGACCATGGAGGAACCTTACTCCGTGTAATGTGACCTTCAGCGCTACTCCATGCATTACGTTTACTTCGCCGAAAATGCGCGGATACGAAGTATCGTGCATACGTGAATGTGTAACTGAATGCACGGGGTGAGAAATATTGCTTATTTCTACTGCGCGTTGCGCGCTCTTATGCACCGTGACTGGCGCGTTCTGTGCGCTTCAAATCGATGCCAGCGTTACAGAGGCATTTCAGCGTGGCTACGGTAAAGCGTGTGTATTTTTTTGCAAGCTCACTGGCGTATACAATTAGGTCAATTTGGCCGCGAGCTCTACGCGTTGTGAACATTTGGAAGCGCATTCCAAGCAACGCATGTCGATGCTCGCGCCACATTGATGGACATGCATACATTAATCAACAATTTATGCTTGCAGTGCGTGGGCACAGCTCGCGTAATTCAGGCGAAAACTGCGCAGGTCATCTGACAGCGCTCATTCTGAAAGGTTTGAAAAGCACATTTGAAGACCGCATTTATCGCACGTTGCGTGCAACGAGTGTACCTAAGTGCCAGTATACCGTTTATAAGGGGAGCCGAAGGTCTCACGACCTTCGTCTCCTTTCTCAGGTTCGGTTGGAGGCCGTTTGAACCACCGTTTTCCCCTTGCCTACGTGTATTTGTCACTGGCACATTACCTTGTTCGCGAATACGCATGATCAGCTGTACCACAGCACGCTCGCAGACTAGGCACTCTTCATATTGCTAAGAAACGTTCAGTCATCAGCTTAAACATGAAGTTTCCAATGAATATCCGACGAAATGTGCGCCCAAAGACCGCACACATTGTTCACAAACTTTTTCTCTTTAATAAAGCTCTAGTGAAAAGGTGTTTAACCCTTTCGACGTTTCTCATCACTCATCTTGTGGCTCACCACTTACCAATTCGAGCATGTTGCACTGGACTGTGCCCGCAGTACGCGCACCAACCAGCCTGGTATGGTGCGGCAGGCTCATAGTTCCCGGCGCGGCAAAACCCATCGCACTCGCATTGCGGCGCGTTACATTGCCCTCGATACACACCTTTCATGTCCACTGAAGAAAACATATCACCCAGCGGCAGGCGCAAAGCGCGCAACCGACGCAGTTTTGCGCTTTCCAAGTATACGTTGGCAAGCAGGTGATCTTGTGAAGGATTACCGAACTCAACTCAAAAGCTCTGTCACCTGCACGTCTCGTGATGGAGCGGCCGCGCGGCGAACACGAAACTTCTCAGCTTCCGCTGGCTTCCGCGGTTCTTGTCTGTCCGTTTTTTTAAATGCGAATGCATTTCATAGTCGAGGGCTATGTCAGGCATCCGGCGTTGTCCGGCGTTCTCCGGCGTTGTCCAGCGTTGTCCAGCGTTGTCCGCGGAGGAGGAGGAGGAGGATAGGTTGAGGAGGTAAGCGCCGGCAGGTGTTAGATGTGAAGCATCTTATGGCGAAGCTTAATCCGGTGGTGGTGGTGGGCGGCGTGACCACCCATACTGCGCATGCCCTTTAAAAAAACATAAATAAAAAAGCCCCCCACCTCCCCGAAGGGAAATCGTGAGGAAATGCGAATGCATTTCGCGCGCGCTTCACTCCATTTATATATGGTGGTTGTGGTTCGAAGAAGGAAAAAGGCGCCTAATTTCTGCAGCCCGGTCGGGAGCACGGCGCAGCGCCTTTTGTTTTGCTTTTTCTTGTTTTTTTTTTTAATTTTTTTATTTATTTTTTTAAATTTTTTTTTCATATATAGCTCCGCCGAGCTCCGCCGCAGACCGCTTTTAGTTAACGCGCACGCTGCGAATTTTTATTGTTCAACAACGCACAGGAGAAATCTCCCACCGGCACCACCTTGGAGGTCAAGATTCATTGCCATATATACGGGGTGGCCAGTGAACGGTTGTGCAGCGCGAGCAGTCGGTTTTTTTCAACCAAGAAACTCGCTAGCAGACGCTGCCTGCGTCGGCGTCGCGAGGCGAGAGAGAGGGAGAGGGGGGAGCGTAGGAGAGAGAGAGGGGGGGGCGCGCATGCGCAGTGGGAGTGTGGACGCTGCGGGCAGAGATGCCTAGAGAAGAGAGGGGGGAGCGTAGGGAGAGGAGAAGAGAGGTGGGACGCGCATGCGCAGTGGGAGTGTGGACGGCGCGGGCAGGGATGCCTACAGGAGAGAGGGGGGGGAGCGTAGCAGGGGGAGAGAGGAGGGGAGGCGCATGCGCAGTGAGGGTGTGGTTGCCGCGGGGAGGGATGCCTAGGGGGAGGGAGAGAGGAGGTTTTTTTTTATTTTTTATTTTTTTTGAAAGGGTGTGCGCATGCGCAGTAAGGGCGGTCACGCCGTACACCACCACCACCGGATTAAGCTTCGCCATAAGATGCTTCACATCTTACACCTGCCGGCGCGCACACCTCCTCAACCTATCCTCCTCCTCCTCCTCCGCGGACAACGCCAACGCCAACGCCGGATGCCTGACATAGCCCGACTATGAAATGCATTCGCATTCAAAACCTCCTCTCTCCCTCTCTCTCCTCTAGGCATCCCTCCCCGCGGCAACCACACCCTCACTGCGCATGCGCCTCCCCTCCCTCTCTCCCCTCCTACGCTCCCCCTCTCTCTCCTCTAGGCATCCCTCCCCGCGCTCCCACTGCGCATGCGCGTCCCCGCTCTCTCTCCTCTAATACGCTCCCCCCTCCCTCCTCTAGGCATCCCTGCCCACAGCGTCCACAACCCCACTGCGCATACGCGCCCCCCCCTCTCTCTCCTCTCCTGCACTACCCCCCTCTCTCGCCTCGCGACGCCGACGCAGGCAGCGTCTGCTAGCGAGTTTCTTGGTTGAAAAAACCGACTGCTCGCGCTGCACAACCGTTCACTGTCCATCCCGTATATATGGCAATGGATCTTGACCTCCAAGGTGGTGCCGGTGGGAGATTTCTCCTGTGCGTTGTTGAACAATAAAAATTCGCAGCGTGCGCGTTAACTAAAAGCCGGCTGCGGGTCTCTGTGTCCAGTCGGAGTCTTCTGTCTCTCATTGCCCATTAGCAGCGATTGGCATGTTCCAGTAGGAAACACCGCTCCATCGCTGCGTGCTTTACGCATCTCCAGTTTTAAATGCGAATGCATTTCAAGTGCGTGAGGGCGCTCGCATCGCGGGAGCTCGGCGGAGCTATATGTGAAAAAAAATTTAAAAAATTAAAAAAAAGAAAAAAAAGGAAAAAGAACAAAAAAATAAAAGAATAAATAAAAAAGAAGACAAAACAGAACAAAAGCAAAAAAAAAAAAACAGGCGCTGCGCCGTGCTCCCGACCGGGCTGCAGAAATTAGGCGCCTTTTCCTTCTTCGAACCACAACCACCATATATAAATGGAGTGAAGCGCGCGCGAAACGCATTCGCATTTCCTCACGATTCCCTTCGGGGAGGTGGGGGGCATTTTTTTTTCCTTCACGCGCGCGCGCCGGGCGAGCGCGAAGCGCGTCTCAATTCTTCTTTCTTTTTTTTTTTCGTTCAAGCGCATGCGTGGTGCAGTTGTTTCCGATAGTTTCCGACGATTCGCCGCGCCCTCGGCGCCGTGTTGGCCGTGTTCCCCGCCGCCGCTCCGCTCGCGGATCGGCCTGCGAAACCGTATGCGGACTTCGGCCGCTTATCAGCGATTGTTTATAGCCAGCACTCCTCAAGTTCGAGGCCGCCTGAAAAGAGTAACGTATACTTCTCTTTGCCGGGCTGTCCATAGCCGTGATAATAAACAGTACGTCGAAGGATGCCGCCTATATCGAGGCTGTTATCCAGGACCGTACTGAGAGTGTACAAATGGTCTACGCCCAGATATATGTTGCACAGTCACATAAGTTTCATGTAACCATTTGTTTGCAGCTGCGTAACGATGCCATCAGAAACATGGGTATTACCAACACCAGTAGCGGTGAGCTGATATGTAGCACTCGTGCTTCGAGGATGGTAGCCCTGCATAGTGCGTCGTGGACCGACTACATTAGATGGAGCTTCAGTATACAATTGACGTTAACCCGACATGACCCCTGCCTTATAGAAGTAAATATGTAGTGTTTATAAAATGAAATTGCCAGCACTGCAACCACAATTCACGTTTCACCAACATTACGCTTGCATAGGGTCTTTTTACAAAGCACTTCCGAGACCTGGCGTCGCTGTGTGGTAGAATGCTTGATTTCCACGCAGATTGCTTGGGTTCAATTCCTGCTTGGACCCTGATATTTATTATTTGCATTCGTCGGGTCAACGCTGCCGACGCCACTTTTTCTTAACGCTCTCGCATTTAAATTACTAATGTTTCTCCTCGCCGTTCCTAGGTAGATATAAATTGTCAAACACCTGTGGCACATACCCGCATACCACGTCCCGTGGTATATGGATATGTGCCATGCGTGTCTGCAGGAAAGGGTTTGACGACGTACGCGACAGGATTCTCACGTTATTCATGTCATGACCAGCCAGGCATATTCGTCAATACCTCTTACCCTCCCACACAAATTTTGGTCGACCCCAAGTTAAGGAGGCGATCACGAGTGCACCCAGACGTAGGCGGCTAGATAGATAGATAGATAGATACGTAGATAGAAACCCAAAAGTGCTTACAGTACGCAAAGAAATGCTTCGCATTTAAAAATAGTTGTGTTAACGAGCCGTCTGTGGTTTTGTATCATAAGAAAATCTCTTTTCTCGAGGCGAGATGCTAGTGCTCTTTGCTGGTTTACCTGTTTTCTTGTTTTCCTTTTTTTTGTTACTTTGTTTGGTGGTGGCTGGTTCTTACATCGCTTGTTGAATCGTTGCACATGCCCATCATTGTTGTTCATTGCTCTTGCCCATCATCCTGTCCGTATATAAGATGATCTGTCACGCATAATAAACAGTTGGTAGTAAGCGCTCTGTGTGGTATGTGTTTCTTGAGTGCAAGCGTGTCTGAATGTGTGTGTGTGTTTTGTGGGATTACCAAGTTGCGCTGAATACTTTCACTATGACGAGTTACCAACCAGTCCAGGAACAAGTTTTAGTGAGCCTAGCCCTTTAACCTTAGCGAAACTGCAAGAAGCATGGGCCTTAAAATAGGTGGTGTTCAAATTACAAGCTATTTCAGTGCGTAATAAAATTAAAATTAAATTGAACTGATATGCGAATAGATGATTGATGGCAGCGATTTGCACGCACAACGACGCATCAGCACAGGCTTAGCTTACCCTATTACTGGGAAGCGCACAGCTCCACGTTTCTTTCTTCAACTGACGTGATTCGAATGAGTGCATATAGAGCACGAGTGTTATGTGCTTGCTGTTGCCATTTTTGCGCGGAATTCAGCATATGCCGTTTCCTGGTCATGATAACTAACTACTTCAGCTATCACAGGGGTTGATCAGCTATCACAATAAGCTATCACAACAATTGAAAAAAAAAACGGCAGGGGGGCGTTTCCCACCGCTGCCGCATCTCACGTCGGCTCCGCAAACTTTCGGCGCTCACGCCGGTTCTTCAGGCCGTATCCCGATAATTTTCTCACGAGTGGGTAGAGTAAATTGTCAGGATCATTTCGACACCAATTTTGTCCCGATCCTCTCCTGGGGTGGCCCAGGAGAGCCTTCGAAATCCCGACCACGCCGTGCACCGACCTAGGCCTACTCAAGCCTAGCTCGAGTGCGGCCTCCCGCCGCTTCATTGCCGTCCGTCTCCTGGCTGCCCACCACCATGGAGTACGTTGTCGAAGGACAGGAAGTGTCTCCCGAAGAACTATCGGACGGTTCCTGGTCACCAGGCCTTCGAGCCCAAGAGCAACGCCGCGCGGCATTACGCCGCGCCGCTGCCCGCCAAAACTACGCCCACCAACATGTCAGCCGCCCCGCCACCACCTTTGCCGCCATCGAAGCAGGCCAGTGCTTCGCCACCTCGGCCCCGCCGTCGCGCTCCGATTTCTCGTCTCCCGGCCGACACCATCCACGTCGTCGGACGCCCTAAAACCTCCGTCGACCTTAATAAGCTTCAACCTTGGCACTTATACTCCGCCTTACTGCAAGCAGCGAACTTGCACGATCTCCCGCCCGCATCCCGTGACACGGTGCGGATCCACCCGGTTAACAACACTTTCACGCTCAGCGTCGCCGACTCGTCTCGTGCTCAAGCATACCTCCGCATCACATCCCTCACGGTGTCGGACACTACCTTCACTGTGCACCTTTACGCTCCGCCACCGGACGACGCCCTGCGGGCATTCTATACCATGCATTCGACGACTTCACGGACGAAGCCATCCTCGAAGATCTCCAGGCTAGTAACTCTACTCTTTCTATCGTGGGAGGCCGCCGTATGGGCAAGACTCCCCACATTCTTGTCGCCCTCACCGAACCCAAGGTACCCCGGTGGATTTTCTACCATGGTGTCCAGCTTCGCCTTCTTCCATTCCGCAACAAGGTCGAAGCTTGTTTCAATTGCCGCTCGACCGGCCACCGAACCGACGTGTGCCCCAAGCCACGACAGGATCGGTGCCACCGTTGCGGCGCTACACATACCCCGCCCCCCGAGGGTTCACAGCCCACATGCACACCTCGCTGCATCGTGTGTAACGGGGATCACTCGACGCACAGCTCTAGATGCAAGTATCGCTATGCACAGCGACCACAACGCCAGAAGACTCTGCCACCGGCTAATCCTGTCTCGCCACAACAACCCGCAGACGCTGCGCGGACTCCTAAGAATGCAATGGCACGCGGCCCTGCGCCGCCAACGCAATTGCCGCTTCCTCCCCGCCAAGACAACTACAGATTTCCCATCCCTCGCCGGGACGGCGCCAAAGCCGCCTCTCAGCCCACCCACTCAGTGCGGTCTTCTCCCGGCGCTCCACCAGCGCTCCCCTCGCCGCAGGTCGCCACACTGCAGCAGGAAAACGCCTCTCTACGACAGCAACTCGCCGCACAAGGTTCTCTGCTAGAGGCACAGAAAACTGAAATCACGTCTCTCCAAGCCCAGCTGAGCACGCTTGAACAGAAGCTCGAGGCAGTTCTCGACCGCTTATCTCCTCTTCCCTCATCCACAACCTCCGCATCGGACATGGACACTGAACCCGCCGACGGGTGCGTCGGCAAGCGGAAAAGGCACACTACGCCTCTTAAGTCTCTCCACCTTTCTGAGGGAAATCCAAGCAGCCATCAAAACGGCCCAAGCAGATTTCGAGAAGCGGCTAGATAGCCGCTTCAATTCTGTTCACCAGCTTCTAACGACGCAGCACGAGGCTCTAAACTCCTTGCGCACGGACCTTGCTGCTTTCCCCTCAACAGCGTCCCTTCAATCACTCCAGGAGACGGTCGATACCCTGCACGCTTTCATGCTCGAGAGCATCCGAGCAAAGCCAGCCCTTCACACCCGCGCTTCCAACGCCGCCTCCACTACTCGACCCCCGCAATCGCAAGCCGAGGAGACTTCTGCTAACGCTCATCATGGCTGACCGGTCTATTGTAACTATTTGGCAGTGGAACTGCCGTGGTTTTCGCCCCAAGCGCAGCCACCTTCTCTTGCACCTCCAACAACTTGACCCTTCGGATACACCTGATGTCCTCGTGCTCCAGGAAACTAACACCGCCGTTTCCCTGTCGGGCTACGTTGCCCACGATCAAGTGGCTCATCATCCCGCACCCCATCCCGTCACGGCCATCCTCACCCGGCGTACGCTCACGGTCAACCTGGTTGATTTACCGTTTCCTGCGGTCCACCACGTTTTTTATCGAGATTCTACCTCAGAAACGGGAAGATCCTTCCCCTCTTCATACTAAATGTCTACAAACCCCCCCCGTGTCACCGAAGATTCATCTCTTCTCGCCCTACTCCGCGCCGCAGCAGTAAGAGCGGCTAAATCCCCTTTCCTGGTTCTCGGTGACTTCAACGTGAAACACCCGGACTGGGGTTACCCCAAAGCCGACGGCCCGGGCACGAGGCTGTGGCAACTTGCTCATGACCTTCGCCTCACAATGCTCACTGACCCAACACAACCTACGCGCATCGGCAACAGCGTGTGCCGCGACACCACCCCAGATCTCAGCTACTGCCGTTACGTACACGATGTATCCTGGTCCAACACACATCAATCCCTGGGCAGCGACCACTATATCCTCACCATGCAAGTCCACACGTCCCCGTGCAAGCCGCGTCCACACGCTCTTCGTTATACGGACTGGGACGCGTTTCGTGCGCGTCGCCAGCACTCCGCCACTCCTGACATCGACGACCTCTCGCAGTGGACTGACCAGCTACTGGCGGACCTCGACAGGGTCACGGCTTCGATCCCCACTACGGTAAACCACCCAGCGATTGACTCCCGCCTTGCTCACCTGCAGGCCGCTCATACAAGCCTCACCAACCGGTGGAACAAGCAACGACATAACCGTCGTATTCGCCGCCGAATCGCATACCTCGACCGGGAGATCGAAACGCACACCACCGCCCTTGCTCGCCAGCAGTGGGAACAGCTGTGCTCGGGACTTTCCAGTCAGCTCGGCTCTAAGCAATCATGGCATCTTCTACGCCATCTTCTCGACCCAACGTCTGCGAAGTCCGTCACCCGGCAGCAACTGCAGCGTGTTATTCGGGCCTATCCAGGTGACACATCAGCGCTCATGGCAGACCTGGCTGCCAAATACCTCCAACTTCTGCCCTCTGATGCTCTCTCCCCACCTCTCGAGTCCCTATTCTGGGTCTCCCAACCCCGAACTCGACGCCGACATCACTGAAGCGGAGGTTTACGCCGCGCTTCACAAGCTCCGCACCACCTCCGCCCCTGGCCCGGACCGAGTCCCGAACAAGCTTCTTCGCAATCTCGATGCCCCTTCAGTCGCCGCACTTACTTCTTTCCTCAATGTCTGCTGGCGCTCCGGCAATATCCCCCAGTCCTGGAAGCATGCGCGCGTAGCTTTCATTCCAAAACCTGGCAAGAAACTCACGATCGAAAATCTCCGGCCCATCTCCCTTACCTCGTGCGTCGGCAAGCTAATGGAACACGTCGTTCTTGCTCGCTTGCAAACGCACGTGGACGTCCACAGCCTCCTTCCCCATACTATGCTCGGTTTCCGTCCTGGCCTCTCAACGCAAGACGTTCTCTTGCAGCTTCACCACGACCTCCTCAGCTCATCCGCTTTCTCAGACACGAAGGCTCTCCTCAGCCTCGATCTTCATAAGGCGTTTGACCAGGTCTCTCATTCGGCTATCCTAACTGAACTTGGAGCCCTCAACCCCGGCGCTCGACTCTTCAACTATGTTCGCTCCTTCCTTACCGATCGCACTGCCGAACTCATCGTGGGAGATCTTCCGTCCCCCACGTACACACTCGGCTCTCGCGGTACACCCCAAGGCGCAGTCTTGTCGCCTTTTCTTTTTTAACCTCGCCCTCCCGCTCGCTTCCCGAAAAGCTCGACCGCATCCCTGGCCTAAAACACACCCTGTATGCGGATGACATGACTTTTTGGGTCACATCAGGTTCCGACGGGCACATCGAGCAGACCTTGCAACGCGCCACCGACGTTGTAATGGGCCATGTGCACGCGGCTGGTCTCAACTGCTCGGCGGCCAAATCAGCCCTGCTCCTCATGCGGCCCCCCGACCGGCGCCGCTATAAGACACCCCATCCCACCATCGTGGTTTACGCCAACTCCACCCCCGTTCCCGTCGTCTCGCATCTCCGAGTGCTGGGGTTGGTTTTTCAATCCAACCGCCGCAACACTCACACTATTGACCAGCTCTCGCTTTCGGTTCAGCAGACTGCGCGCATGCTAGCTCGTGTTCGAGCGCGGCGCGAGGGTATGCGCGAACGCGATCTACTCCGCCTAATTGACGCTTTCGTCATTTCCCGTCTCACCTACGGCCTGCCTTACACACACCTTCTCAAATCTGAACGCGACAAGATCGACGTGCTCATCCGTCGGGCATATAAGACTGCCCTCGGACTCCCCCCAACGCGTCAACGGAACGCCTCCTCCGCTTAGGGGTACACAACACCATCGACGAGTTGGTTGAAGCTCACCGTACCGCTCAAGTGCAACGCCTTTGTCGTTCGCCGACTGGTCGCTGGATCCTCTCGTCCATCGACCACGATACCTCCTCTCATCCACCGGACCTGGTCTCACTACCGCACGCCCTTCGGGCAGTTTTCTACGTCAAACCACTACCCAAGAACATGCTCGCGGGCCATCATGACGCCCGCCGTCAAGCCCGCGTGGCCATGCTTCGTAACAAGTACGCCAACCACCCAGCCGTCGTTTGCGTGGACGCGGCTCGTTACACCTCGCCCTGCGACGCCTTTGCCGTTGTCTCCGTCTCGTCCTCCTCGCCGGCGCACGCGAAGTCGACAGTCATAGCCGGCACCGTGCGCACAACCTACGCCGTCGAGGCTGAGGAGGCGGCCATTGCCTTGGCTGCCGCGTCTACCGAAGCCTGTGTAGTACTCAGCGATTCTAAGCCCGCCATCTCGAACTTCGCCCGAGGCCTTATCTCGCCTACCACCCTACGGCTCCTTCGCCCGCTCTTGCTGCGGGATGAACCGCGCCACATTGAACTGGTCTGGGTCCCCGCTCACTCGGGTCACCCCCGGCAACGAGTCAGCTCACCAACACGCTCGAGGATTCGTCAACCGAGCGGTGGGCTCCTCTGAGTCGGATGCCCTTGTGCCGGAGCCCCTGGTAACCTACCATGACATCAGCCAGCACTATCGCCTTGAACGGTACGGCTACCCACCCCCTCACGAAAGTCTTCCCAAGAGGTCCCAGATCGCCTGGCGCCGACTTCAGACCCGCACCTTTCCGTGCCCCCTTGTGTACTCCCACATTTACCCGGGCGTTATAGATTCACGCTGCTGTCTGTGTGGAGGCGTTGCGTCGCTCAACCACATCCTCTGGGCTTGCCCGGAGGATCTCCCGCCCACCGACCTCGTTTCGCCACCCCCACACCGAGGAGAAATGGGAGGCCCTTCTCTTCAGCACCGACCGAGACGTCCAGACACGGGTCCTGGCACGAGCTGAGGACACCATTGAGAAGCACGGCCTGGCAGCATACATAGGCCTGAACCTCCCCCTTACCCCCACACCCCATTGACGAATAAAGTTGTTACTCACTCACTCACAACAATTTTTGGCGTAAGCCGTCAGGGTAC